>CAEGAD010023270.1:0-13382 GCA_903067055.1 Poeciliopsis paucimaculata
ATCCTCCACCCATTCTAAAGCTAATAATATAGCACATAATTCTACTGCATATATACTCAGGTAATCAGATGTTCTTTTTGAAATATTAATCTTTAAATCTGGAATCACTACTGCTATACTAGTTACTTCGTTTTTGGGGTCTTTTGAACCATCAGTATAAATCTGTAAATAATCATTATATTTATTTTGTATTTGATGATAAAACTCTTGGCACATATCTATCATATTTTTTTCCTTAATATCTAATAGTGATCTGTCTACAATAATATATTTCCATGACCATGTTGGTCTCAAAGGCCATAGTACTGTTTGGCTAAATTCTTTGTCATATACATTAAACGTTTTTGCTCTATCATCTCCAACCCACCCAAAACTATTACTTTTTCCCTTTCCTCTCTCCCAACAATTTTGTAACACTTTCTTAACTGGATGATCTTCATTTTGTCCTTTTAAATTTATCCAATAATTTACCATGATCTGTTGTCTTCTAATACAAAATGGCATTTCTCCTGATTCTACTTGTAATGCACTCACTGGAGTTGATTTAACTGCCCCTAAGCAAATTCTCAAAGCTCTAGCTTGAATAATATCCAATTTAAACATTAGAACCAAAATATGGTCTTTATTTTCTAAGCATAGAAAATATTTAGGATTATTTTGAATGAGGAAAATATTAGAGTCTTATCACTGAATTGTGAGATGGTAACACCACTAAACTGAAACAGTCAGGCTTAATATTATAATAGGAAGTCACAGATTAGGCTGTTCTGGTTTATACAGCCTAACAATTATGTATCAGTCAAGTAAATATATAATGTTGGTTATAAAAAATTATTTACAGAGTAGGCAAGCATTTGCCTTCGCTTCAGCCTACTTCTTTTTTGTTAAATTATGTGTTTGTAAAGTAGTATTTTGTTTTCTATGTGGGAAATTGTTTATTTACCGAAATAAAGTGAAACTGATTTAGTATTTGTTTTCCAAAGTACCTGATCTAAAAGATGTTCATTATCGCTCAGCATGACCGTCATTTTGCTACTTCCATTAAATCCATATAAAGTACCAGTGTGTACTTTTACTTCTAAAATTATTACTTTAAAGTAAATTAGATTTTAAATGTAAATTTATATTTAAAAAAAAAAACATAAATAAATGTAAATTGTGACTAACAACAAAAATATGTCTCAGCATTATGCATTTGCAGGTGCATTTATTGCACCAGAAGTAAGTAAAGATTGCAAGAAAACCTGAGCAATGTTTAACATAATGTTAGTGTCTGCCCCTCCATATATGTGTTCAAGCATCAAAAGAAGCGTTCATTAATAGATACTGTACATCACTGATGAATAATAAAATAAATCATCAGAGGTGCTAATAAACAGCTTAAACCTGTGTGTTTCACTATCTACATGTACATGGCTCCCACATTGAATAACACTTGTGTTGCGCTGAGACGTCCAACTTCCCTAAATGAAATTATAATTCATTTTTCTTGCTGTATTTCCAATGGTGAGCTCAGAAAATCCACTTTTCCAGTAACAGCTGAATGCATCATCAGAAATCCAATAATGCAATGTAATCAATCTTAGTTATCTATCAAAGCATTAAGCTCAGTTTAATATTCAAATTAACTTAAGTTCCTTTCTAAGGGAACCCAGCAGATTGCATCGAGTCCTTAACTTGCAGCATTCACTTTTCCCGGACGAACATGTCACTACAGTGGAGAGGAAAAACTCCCCGTTAACAGGAAGAAACATCCAGCAGAAGCAGAACCTGGCTCAGTGCAAACAGCCATCTGCTACAACAAAAAGGAACAAAAAGAATCAGGAGTATTGACCCTTTACGACATCAGTAGATGGAGACAAAATATGTGGTCATTTTCCTCTGATCTGGTGACTTTTGCAACATCTAATTAACTGTAGAACCCGGTCTCAAACCTCACTGTGTGGGTGTGTCAACATAAAGGTTCCTAGGAAGGTGGATTGGTGCTGAGTGCTGCAGAGGCAGAGATGAGAAGTGAGAAAGACACTGAGGACGAAGGAGAGAGGGATTATTATGGGATACAGGAAATCTGAGCAACACACAAAACATAAGAACTGAAAACAAGGAGAAATGTTGAGGAAAAATCAGTCAAAGCCTGATCTTAATATGCGAGTGTTGCTCTCCTTCTAGCCACAACCCCAAGTGACACACACACACACACACACACACACACACACACCCACACGCACACACACACACACACACACACTCATGCACACACACAGCAGTAGCAGTAGAAGCAGGGAGCCAGCAGAGAGTCTGCCGACTAGCAGCCATGACAGACGTGGGTGAGTAGCTTCATGCATATGTGTGTGTGATGAATGCATAGATAGATAGATAGATAGATAGATAGATAGATAGATAGATAGATAGATAGATAGATAGATAGATAGATAGATAGATACTACAGCTGCCTGTTCTGTGCTGTTTTTTTTTTTTTTTGCTGGTTTCTTGCTAACAGCTGATGTGACAAACTGGACCCAGACAGTTTGACTCTGTGCCAACACAATGCAAATAGTCCTGAAACATTTCTGCTTTTCAATATCCTTGACAATAAGCATGTAGTTCCTGTAGAACGAGAGGCGTTCAGATAAGCTAAGTAGTGCCTGACAGGAATTGGATTAGACTCTACAGCTCTGTGCTATTGTTTTCCCCCAGCTGCAGAGTGAGTAGCTGAGTTATTGTGAGCATGCTGACATGTTGAAGAGTAGAAGAAGCTCTCTCTCTCTCACTCTCTCTCTCTCTCACACACGCACACACACACACCCACGCACCCCCACACACACACACACGCACACACACCCCCCTACACACACACACACACACACATGCACGCATGCACACACACCCACACACACACACACACACACGCACACACACACACATGCACGCATGCACGCACCAGGTGGGCTTTCTGGAAGATCCCAGGAAGACTGATTGGTAAATCAGCCCCTCTGCTTCACTCTTCCTTCTACACATACACACGCACACACACGCACACACTTGGTGACAAAAACAAAAAGACGTGGGGTTTAGGTCCTGACGTAGCAGGTAGTGAATAGCGCCCCTCCCCTCTACTCAAGCTATTTTAGTTGGGTCTGAAGGGATTAGCTGTAGTTATTATTGTCTGCAAGTCGTTCTCTCTCTCTCTTTCTGTGTGTGTGTGTGTGTGTGTGTGTGTATGCGTGTGTGTGTGTGTGTGGGTGTGTGTGTGTGTGTGTGTGTGATGCAATGCTGCATGCAGGTCATCTTTATTCCATGATTTTAGTTTAAATAACCCTAGCTAGGCTACATTAAGCCGACTTGGTTGTAGTAATAATAATAATAATAATAATAATAATAATAATAATAATAATAAAAAACTTCATTTAGAAAGGGACAGTTCAAACATAAATATTATAATTTGCTGTACCAGGTTGTAGCATAAGCCACTTTTTATTTCTTATTATTTTTATTTATTTATAATATTTAGTAACCAATAATAAAATAAAACAGAAAATTTGACACTGCAAGTTGCTTTCTAACAACACTACATCAGAAGCAGATTCATACAATTAATGTTTACATATCTGAGCAGTCAGATATGCAAACATACCTAACAACTCATCGATGTTACAGAAACATCCTTCTTGCTTGTTGTTTTCACCTCTAATCAGTTGGAGGTCACAGAAAACCAGCAGCAGGTGAACAAGTTGCTACATTGCTACAACTTTCCCAACACACATTCTGAACCCAGAGTTAGCTGCTGCTAATGCGAACCCCAGGGATTTCCTCTGAATTGTTGCGTTAAACCTGGTGGAATAACCTTTCTGTCCCTCAGCCTTTGCTGGGAGGTGAACCTTCCCTGGCGAAGCTATTGATGAAGGCTGTCTTCATCTTGCCAGAGATCCCAGCGGTTCTCCTCCAGTCTGTGAGACATCAACCATCATTGGTTGGTTGTTTCTCATGGGAATGTTTGGTTGCGTAGCTGGGACAGCTCTCTGGCATTAGACCGGTCCTGTCTGATAATGAGATTCCCCAGACCTTTGTTCCACCTCTAGCTTATATAACAGAGGCTGTTGTGCTGCCTGCGTCAGATCTCCTTTAAGTTACCCGCTCTGCAGCAGATGGTGATGTCATATCTTCTCCTCTCATTGACATCTTGCAGGAGGAAATAAAGTGTTGAACTCAGGGGAGTCGAACTCAGTTTAATTAAGATTATGAATGTTCTCAAGTGCCAGTTGTGCCAAGTATGCATTCATGAAACCCATTAAACTGTTAAAATATTAATACGCGGTTCTGTCTGCATTCAATAAGTACTTCTTGAAATTAAATAATATTGAATATTTTTTCACATCAGGTAGTCCCTCTGCGATTTTGCAGTTGTTGCTGATTTTTTTATTTTTATTTTTTTTTGTGCTAATTTAAATATTTGCAAGGTATTTTGGAATATTTGCACTTCAGTATGATGTCAAACAGAGACTTTGTTACTTGCCACATCAATTATACTGTCTGCTCCCTCAACCTTGAATATTTCCCCCAGGTGGAAATACTTCCATATGGAGTTGGGAGTTGCTCCTGATATCTAAATCTTTGATCTCGACACTGCCTCAAATGCTTACGAACTCATTTTTCCGCTTCCTGTTGCGAGTTCAGCTTCTGAGTGTTGAGGTTTGTTGTGGCTTTTCTTGGTCTTGACATTAGTGACTGATATCCCTTCATTTGGCAAAGTGACTAAAACAGATGGATTTGGGAACTATCAGTATCACAACCATTGTCTCTACATCCCAGGTAGTTCTTTTATAAGTACACTGTGAGGATTTGGTTTTCTGTGTTGTCCTGTTTACTCTTGATTGCTCCCAGCTGTGTCTCGTGTTCCCGATTACTCTCTGTGTATTTAAGTCCACCTGTGTCTCTCGTTTCCTTGTCGGGTCCTCGTCTATTGTCGTGTCTATAGTCGTAGTTGCGTGTCGTGCCATTGCCCTGTTTACCAGCGTGTCGTTCCTTGCCTCTAAGCTCACCTGTGCTGTCTGGATTTCTGTTATTTCATCATTAAATCATCATTTACATAATTTGAACCTACTGTACTGTTTGATAACTGGAATGACTGAATTACATTTTATTTTATTGTAAAGTACCATGAGAAGACATTGGTCATAAATAAAACTGAATGGAAGTGAACTGAATAAAACCAATGTATTGTACGCTGCAGACACACTTTGATCTGACAAACCATTTGCACTTATTCTGCAGACTCTCTAAATGAGGCTCTGAAGGCCATCAGTGTCAGCACAGAGCTGATCGAAGAAGAGCTGAAGCCTCATCTGGACACTGTCCTGACTGCTCTGCTGGAGAAGAGTGAGCTCAGATAATATTCAGTAATGTTTGCTTACAAAAGCCAAAAAAAAAAAAAAAAAAAAAAAATGTCCTCACCTTACACATGGCTAACAGGGGTCAAATCAGAAGAATTGTGTGGTTATGGCATCTTCTCAATACATTTTAATCTGTGTATAAAGTAACTTGTGAAAGGGAGAGACTAGTGGTATCAGAGGAAAAAGAACAATGTTTGAAAAAGTAGCTTTGTGTGTCCTGCCCACAGAGAAGGATGCGGCTGAAGAGATAGTGAGAAGTGGGATTCTTCCCACTCTGGCTCAGGCCTTACGGAGCAGGAGCAGCCTGAGCTGCCAGGTGGCTCTGCTGGTGGCAGAAATGGCACGAGAAGGTAGGTTTTTAATGCTCCCTTAACCTCTGCCACACACAGACAAAAAAAACTAAAACATCAACAATCCAAGTCCTCCAGTAAAATGCTGCCCCAACACAGGTTAAAATAAAAACTCCCAGAATACTCTAGCAGCATGTCACTCTGTATATACTAGCTCCATCAGGAAACAGCAATCACATGTAAAGAGTGCTGGATTTCCACCAGGACGATTACTAACCAGGTCATTTTTTTTTCTTTTTGGTCTAAAACGTTTTTATGATCTGTCCTAACTAACATAGAAAAGATGCAAGTTAAATTTATAAGAAAGAAATTGATCATGATATATATATATCCTATTATTATCGTTCTGTCTACGATGGTCCTACTTCGCCATCGTGCATTACAGATAGGAGCCACTGTAGGTAAAAAAAAAAAAAAAGGCTGAGTAAATTTCTGCCAAAACGTTCTGAAATATTGAGGTTAATCTCAGAAATTTTGAAAACCTCTGAAATTTATCAATTTAAAAAGTAAAAAAAGAAATCTTGAAATATGTATTTTTTTGTGACTTTTCAAACTGAGAAATGCCCAAGGTTTTTTTTTTCCTACAAAATTTTCAGAGGTTAATGTAAATATTTCTTAGTCTTTTTTAGCCAATTTTCAACTTTTCAAACTCAAAACTTTCCTTGTTGTATCTAGAAAAGTTTGTTGCTGGAAAGCTACTCCTCCATGGAGTGATTTTGAGGCCATTACCTCCATTCATGGTACTCCATTCACAGATGCATCAAAACAAGAACAAAACCAGCTTCTTCCCAAAAACAATGAACACCCTGAATGCACTAAATTGTAAGATGGTTATATGTGTATGTGTATATATATATATGTACATACTCTATAAGTTTAACTGATTCAATATTAAGCTGGCTTTAATATTACTCTGTGTACACTGACAAACAATAAATTCTATTCTATTCGAGAGACTTTGTCATTCTGATATCCAAGAATAGGAAACCAGGTTTTTCTTTTCTATTTTGAAAATGTTTTGTTTGGTACCAAAGACTTCCAAGATGAAAGACTCCTCTCTCGTACTTCTTATCAAGCTGATCTTGATTCTTGCTAAGTTTCATATGTATAAAAGTCAAACAATGCATAGGAAACTGCTTTTTGACCTCGTTGAAATGGATGTAAAACTGTGTCTTGATGCAATCTCAGACTCAAACAACAAAAAGACTATAAAAGCAGAGTCTCCATGCTTCTTTGTCGTCCGTGTGTGTTGCAGCCGGTGTGAGAGAGCCATGCATCGAGGCGGGCCTGGTGAAGGCTCTGGTTCCTCATCTGAACAGCAGCGACCAGGAAATGCTGCTGAACACTGGCAGGGCCATCGGGCGCATCTGCTTCGACAACAGTGAGTAGATCTGACAGCACAGAGCTGTCCAGTAAGATCTGGTCAGATCTGCTCTGACTTACTTTGACCAACTCAACACTTTACATTTTGATTCTGCAGTTTGAGAATTAAAGTTTTAGATTTTTCTTTTGTTTTTGTTTAACATGGTCTCAGTACAACAAAGCTGTTTACAAGAACAGATAAGTGAAATCTCATCACATTGAATATAATATAAGGTGCAATAAAACACGGGATAGACCGAAGGAAAGGTTCCAGAAAGAAGATATTTATTGATGAAATTAATTAACAATTCCATTTCTAATATAAATATGAATTTTCATATTTGTTACAACTTCCTTACACACTTTCCTTGTCTGACTTTCTCCTCAGCACATCAACAGGACCAGTTAGTCCAGAGTGGTGTAATCCCCAGATTAGTGTCCATCATGAAGGAGTACCCTGATAATGACCCGCTGGTCAACGTCTGCCTGCTGGCTCTCTGTAATCTGGCTGATATGGGTGATTATCTCCCACTCTTTTTTACATATGTATTACCCACCTACATGAAAGGCCTTCGGTAGGTACACCTGTATTTAGACATTTGTCCAAAAGTCTAGGTACATTGTGAGTCACCTTTGCTTGTTTTCCATCTCTTGCCTCTCATTTCCTTTAGAAGTTACAAAGCAAAGTCCATAAACGAGACAAAGATCAGACCTTGTTCACAAGTTCTTAGTTACTTTATGTTTTCATAGTTCTATTAGTTGATCTAATAAATACTGCCACTCTTATTCTTTTGCTTGTCATAGAAGCTACAAACCTTAAGTAATGATAATACTGGTGACTTCTGTGAAATCAAGAAATCAAGATGAAAACACAAACTTTGTGCAGCCACCAGCCACTTAATGTGACCTTCAGACCAGATCAAGAACACTGTTTAGAGAGCGTCATGGAAAGGCGTTCCATGGGTTTTACATCCTTACATCACAGAGTGTAAAGCCAAGGACAGGAGCAAAGTACACTGCCACCAGGCTCCATTGACACTGAGTCAGAGCGGACGATGTTCTGTGCCTACTTTGACGAGGCAAATTACCAGAGCTGTACCAGCAAAGTGGTCAGTGCCTGTCTGGGCTTGAACCTGCTAGTGGACCCTGGCAGTGACTGATGCTGTCAGGCTGGAGAAGCAGTTTTATCAGGTTTTTAGGCCTGTGAGACTCCAGAAGCAGCTGATGGGTACTAGCATTTCAAGCACAATATGGCTCTGGTGGTCGCTGATGCAAATCTCAGGCATGGGAAGAGTGCAGACAGACGTGGAGAACAACTTCTGCTGGAGCGGTTCACAGCTGAGTGTGAAGCTGCTGGGATGAAGACCAAATCGGAGGCACTGGTGTTGAGCTGGGAAAGGGTAGAAGGGTAGAGTTCCTCCTCCGTGTTGGGAAAGAGGTCCTGCCCCAAGAGGAGGAATTGAAGCATCTTGGTGTCTTGTACATGAATGAGGGAAAAATGGAGCGAGAGATCGCTAGGTGGATTGGTGCGGGGTCTGCAGTGAAGTGGGTGCTGTTCTGATCTGTAGTGGTGAAGAGAGAGCTGAGTCATATCTCTCTAGAACGTTTTGAGAAAGCTGGCCAAGTGGCTGGAGAAAGGGAAGTCTGGGTCTCATTACACAGACTGCTGATCCTGAACATGAGGAAGGTAAAGGACAGATGGACTCCTAAAGCTTGTAACAATAGCTTGCATCCAGCCATATTTGTCAAAGCCCAGAGTTTTATTCTGATTTCTCCTGAGCCCCAAAAGCGCATTATATGGTAAGGATAACTTTAATAGGCCACTCTGTCATTAGTTATAGAGCCTTGTGTTTACAGACTGTGCACGGGAGGCCCTGGTGGACCAGGACGTGACAAACACACTCATTCTTCAGCTCAAACGGGCTCCTGATGCTGAGCGGCGCCATGTCATCCTGGAAATACTGGGCTCACTGGGCGAAAGTGGTAAGACATGAGGAGACGTTAAGGGAGCATCAGTAGCATCAGTTGTGCTACTGATGTAATATTGAGTTGCTATGGTGTAACAAAACTGAGAAGTGATCAATTATTTCAGTAGACTATAGATTTTTGCATTAAAACGTTTGTTTTTGAAAGTGCCTTTAGATGGCATGTGCTGTTATATAAATAGAAAGATTTACATTTACTTGAATCAAACTAAACCGGTATTAGCACACTGCACAAACATGATGAAAGACTCTGAACTGTCAAAGAAAAACAATGTTAATCTGATGCAAACAGTGAGGTAAGATCAGATAGATGTGTAAATATTCAGCTCCATGTCTGACACATCATCAAGCTTTCTGGTCTTTTTCACCACCAGATGCACTGAAGCTTCAGTTTGCAGAATCAGGAGTACCAGAAGCTTTATCACTGATGATCCGAGATCTACAAGGACACTCCGACCCCCATGACCTCTGCAGCATCAAGATCGCTTCCAACCTGATAGTGTCCCTGCTTTTAGGAGGTGAGTGAGGGGAGTTGTGCTGCCGAGCTTACCAACAACTATGCAAGATATGTGCAAAGTCGAAAGCTGCACTGAGCGTAGCTCAGTCTGGACCATTTGGATGAATAAAGTCTAACACAACACAGAACAGTGAGTTCTGTTTAACTGACTGCTTCATAAAACAGAAATTAAAGAAGCATTGTGTCACTGATAGACTGAAAGACTAATGCTGTTTGTTGGACAAATTCATAGTGGTGTCGTGTAACATTAGAAACATTCGTTTTTCTTTCTGTGTATGTGTGTGTGTGTTCCAGATGAATCTATGCAGAAGTGTTTTGGCGAGGGGTCAGGCGTGGTCTATCAGGATATTCTGTTGTGGCTGCAGAGCTCCAACACCCAGCTGCAGCTGTCAGGAGCGCTGGCCATTGCCAACTTTGCCAGAAATGGTAAGATTTTTGTGTCTTGTGTGGATGGATGAGCTTTAACAGCTGTAGCCATGCAAAGGGTCTACTTTTGTTTAATCCCCCTTAAGTTTCACTTTGATTTACTCTCAAATGCCCCAGGTTATTAATTCTGCAGTAAATCCACTTTTATTTCACTGTGCCTTCTTTCAACTCTAAATCTATAAACATTTGCCTCCTTTACCAGCATCATGTCATTATCTGATTCACAAAGCAAATAGACTAAATGATATAATCACCATTATATTTGGGGGGATTCTGGGCTTTTTTTTTTACATCAGATTGCTACTATTGTAAATTTGCAATCAAAATACAACCTTTAGTTTCGATCACAGCAGTCAACAAGTGCAGAGAAAGCAAAGAAACTCATAATTTTTTCTTGAATGAAGTGCAGGCAGAGGCGGTCCTGGCCTGTTTGGCGCCCTGGACGAACAGCCTTTCTTGTGCTTTTTTGAATTTATAGAGCTTGTTTGAACTGATTGAATTCCTGGCAAAATCCAAACAGTTTCATCTTAATACTCATTCTGTCAAGTAGAGAGAACCAAAATGATGTCAGACACTTGGAAATGTTGAGGTTTACATTGCTGAAAGGAATTTAACTCGCTATTTGTGGAGGTGCACAGTTTATGCCGTGCAGCAAAATAAGTATTTACCCCTTTACATATTATTGTGTTTTTACTTTTAACATTTCAGATCAGTTTCAGATCAGCACATCAGTATTGATATCAGACAAATGAACTTGTACTTTATTACATCCAGAGTTCCCTAACACAATTCACACTGCATCCGCTCATTCACACACACTCACACTCGCATGACAACGGTGACTACAGTTAATACAGTTTTCAAATGATGATGTCATTTACTAAGGGAAACAGTAACATCTCTGTGACATTTCTGCCAATGTTCCAGTTGAGAAAATTGCTATTTAGATGATATTATATATGAATTTGATGAGGAACACTTAGCACCTGGTGCTAGGAGACAAATTCTCAAGTCTATCACAATTTTCTATTTTTAATCATAGATTAAAAAGGAGGGCTTTTTTCAATGTATTCCTGTTAGCAACATTTAAAACCTCCTCAGTGGATGTTTTATTAAACAGAGATGTGCCAGCTCTTGTTTGCTTATTCATTTTTGCCTGAATAATATCAATTAAAGCATTACAACAAAAATAGTTCAAAATTACATATTTGCTAACTGTGAGTACCTGACATGTTATTAGACTGAGGTGTTTGTGGGATTAGTTACCAAGTCCTGAACTTGCTTTGCCTTTGTCAGACAGTAACTGTGTGAAGATGCTGGATCTGGGTGTGGTTCCACACATCCTGACCTTGATGGAGCAGCATGTCGATGAAGGGGACGTCTCTGTTCAACATGCTGGACTGAGCGCGCTCAGAAACCTGGCCATCCCTGGTACCTTTCAAAGCAAAACAGTAACTTTATAGTTCAGAGTAACATTTGTGCAAGAACACACACTGTGGATGCTGACAGCATAAAACATAGAGGAACATGGAGGAACATGGAAGAACATGCTTCATTCCTCCATTATATGGTCACCTGGCTCAAACTGAGTAGCTTTGCTAAATGTTAAACTGATCAAAAATGCAAGAAAGATTTGCATCGATTCGAAAACGATAAAAAAATATGGTTTTAATAGAATAAAATGTGAATCAATAGAAATAACAGTTCAATTGTAATTCAAAATCTATGTTATTACAATATGGATTTATACGGATATACGTTGAATAGGCGCAATAAAAGAAAATATGCTGGAGGCATTGATATTGCTCTGATGCTCTCTTTAGAAGGCTAACTTGGAAATAAAAATGAAAAAATAAAATTCACTCAATTTAAAAACACAAAAATATATCCAGGGAGCCTGAGTATCTTTTACAAAAGTTAAACATAAGTTATTCATTGTATATTTAAACTGATCAGAAAAAGAACAAGCATCATTTCTATACATACAATGATAAAGACATGAAGTACAAGGGGAGGTCATAGGTCATACATAGAGAGCAGAATGTGTTAATCAGGATGAATCAATATGAAACCCAAGGCAGCCATAAAGACTGCCTGGACTGATATGAAACTTTTAACAAGGTAGAATCTGTTGATCAGGGATCTAGTTCATGTCTAAGTTATGTTTTTTCAGTGGCTAAAGAACAAACACATGGTCTACACTCGATGAGGAAACAACACACACCAACACACTCCTTGCCTGTCTTCCAGTCACCAACAAAGTGAGGATGCTGGAGGATGGAGTCACTGAGAGGATCAAGTCTCTGCTGCGCACCGATATGCCGCCGGTTCAGTTCAAGCTGCTGGGCACGCTACGCATGATGGTGGACGGGCAAGGTGAGGGACTGCTGCACTGGGTACAATACACAACATTGATTTAATAAAGGCACATGGGTTTTCTAGCACTCATAGCAGCTTTGGCTGACGGCATAATAACGGGGGGAAAAAATTAAAATGGAGAAAAAGAAGTTCTCCTAAGGAACTGTCATGATTAGTTACCAAACAGAGATCGGTGATTTTCACTCAAACTGAACTTTATTGATTCTTGCAAGAACGAGCACAGCAAGCAGACACAGCAAGTGTCTGTTCAGTCTGGCCTGTTCTAACTAGACAGAGAGTCACTGCCTACTTCTGTTTGGATTACCACAGAGTGACAACCCAACATGGAGTCTGGGAACCAACGACTCAGCATTAGGACAGTAACAAAGACCTTCCAAACTTTTGAAACACTGAAAATGGAGGTGCGCTCCATTCTTATCTAAGTTCCAGGAGGATGAAAACACAAAGAGCCTCACGTGGATGTGGCTAAAGCTGTAAGAGGAAAAGTAAATACCTTTTTGGGTTTTAAAAACAAACAAAGAAGCAGGCGCTATTTTTTAAAATTTCACTAACATGTAATTACCTTCCTCTGTTTAACCCACACTATAACAGAACCTTCGGTATGTAGATGAAATACACATTGTCATAGTGGTAAAGGTTGTATTATTTAATTTTAAGAAGTATTTATCAAATGGTGAAGCAGCTATTTAATATTTCAGGAGTTTGTTGATGGGTTTTTACCGATACTGTCTTTCATAACCGGCCCTTTAAGGACATTTGTGATCTTGATATGGCCCAACATGAACAGGAGCCTAAAACCCCTTGATGTATATTATTAAATTTGATGTTACTTAAAGTGTAAAGTTTTTTTTTTTTTTTTTTTTTTTTTTGGTTTAATGGCGTAACAGAAGAAAAGAAAAATTTTTATTAAGTAAGGTATATTTTAGGATTTTTTAAAATAAAGGTTTCAAAAAAAAGGTTGTAAGATTTTAAA
>CAEGAD010023274.1:0-15967 GCA_903067055.1 Poeciliopsis paucimaculata
ATATGTCATCTAATATATTTTTAAAACAAAATATATCATTTTAAAAATGATATATTTTAAAAGTTAAATTTCATATACATATACATTTGTCTTTTGCGTACATGTGTGTAATTTGATGGATGTGCAGACATTTTTTTTGTGTAATTAAAAAGCTATGTTGCATATTAAAATAGGAAATAGCCAAATACATATTTATTAAGCTCATCAAAACCTTCTACTTTGAATTCTAAGAACATTAAGTTTATAATTCTTAAAGGGATTTTATTATTATTATTATTATTATTATTATTATTATTATTATTATTATTATTATTATTAAAATTTTTGATTGATTATAGATGTAACTGTACCCCATAGGGTGAAAATGTATGAACAACAAATAAAGTTGCTGTTTATGTTGCATTAAACCAAAGTTTTAGATCAAACTTAAACACATAATTAATCTTACTGTCTAAATTCTCTCAATAGAAGACATAACGTTTAAAATCTGACCGTGTCAGACACAGCCTGTAGCAAAGATACATTTCTGGTTACACACACTAATCAAGGTCTTGAATGCTATGTAAATATTGGGCTTTGAACAATTAATTTATACAAAATGTATTTCAGTTGTGCTAGAAAAAGTTCATTCTGGAGCAGGCTCCTGGTTACTCTTTTGGTCACAATTATTGTTCATTATCATTTGCTCATCAAAAATTTACATTTTAGAGTCACCCTTAAAAGAATAAAAATTTATTTGAATTTTTATTTTCTTTTTTTTCCTAAGGGGAGTGAAGGTAAAATCTTCCCTGCAGCAGAACGTGTTTGTCACGGCTCTCCGATTTCCTCAGAAGTTGCTTTGCATTTTTGCTCCTCTTTGATTCATGAAGGAACCATTTAGGGATTCACTCATTTACACTTCATTAGAGATTCATTAGTGGACTATTTCAGCCGCGATGCTGCACTGACTCCTGCGAGAATAACCCACTGCCTTTGTCCTCACCTCTGGGAGATGAGTACGTCACAGGGTCGGGAGTTAATCTCTGAGTCACAGCGTCGCCTCGCCTGCACCGTGGTGGAGACACAGACACCGGCAGGTGGATAGATTGGAAAAGAGCATTAGAGCCGAGCCGGACACTGGTGGCAAGTACAGGAGTTCAGAGTGATGGACAAGGAGCAAGCGCGAGGGAATAAGGGCGGCCATGAAAGGCTGAACAGGAGGAAGGAGAAAGGAGAGATGCCATTACGAGGCTCTACAGTGACACCAGCTGGGAGATTTACACCCTCCACTAAATGATTAGTCAATAAAGAGGGGTCAAGCAAGCGTTTCACCCTGAGCTGTTAACGACCGTAACTCAGTGATGCACTTAACTAGATAATTCTCCATGCAAAACATCACGCCTGCATTTAAAAGAAAAAGCTTTAATGATAGGAAAGGAAATTAATGCCATGAGGATGACTGCTTTTGTCAATGAGGAGAGGAGTCAGTGAGGACAATGAAGGAGAGAAAAGGAGGACACACAAGCTTCAGTATCAAGAGACATGAGGCTTGTCATGACTACTGTAACGTGTTTTTCTCAGCCCCTAGAGTTTGTTTTTTGTTGGTTTGTTGGTTTGGTTTTTTTCTTTTTTTTACCAGAACAATCAGCTTGTATGAGATTGGTCATCTCACCATGTCACTGGCTAAATCTTTGAATCCTCTCACAGAGAGCACAACCAAGAGCGGGATGATGGTGATGTACCAAGGTATGGAG
The DNA here is from genome assembly GCA_903067055.1 of Poeciliopsis paucimaculata. NCBI lineage: Eukaryota > Metazoa > Chordata > Actinopteri > Cyprinodontiformes > Poeciliidae > Poeciliopsis > Poeciliopsis paucimaculata. The sequence goes on from CAEGAD010023274.1 coordinate 1,734, forward strand.
GAGATGGCAGGGACACACTGGAAACAGCCGCAGAGCAGAGATTTTAAAAAGTAAAAACAAAAACAAACATACATACAATGCTGTTGTAACTATTAGAACACACGAAACAGAAAAAGTAAAAATAAAAAGCAAATATTTACACTCCTTGTTAGGCAAAACACATTACAGATGCTGAATGTAGAGAATTACAAAAGCATGGACCCCACTTTAGCGTTTGTGATTTTACTGACGCTAACCTCGATGTATTTTGCTTTGATTCCACGGAGGAAAAAAAATCGGTTACTTCTAAGTGCAAGTGTAATATTTGGTTTCTGAATTTCAAAACAACCCAAAGACCGATGAGGAATGTAAAAGAAGGCGACACTAATACAGAATCTTATAGCCATCATGGAAAACATTATATAAAGTAAAAAAAAAGAAAGACACTGATTGTTTGGAGAGCTTGAGTTGATTCACAGACCATAAGATTATTTTTCACTAAACAATTTAAAATCCATGCATTACGTCACCTCCACATCACAGTTATGAACTATTTTATGGTGATCTTATAAAATGTAAAAATAAAATGTTATAAAGTTTGTAATTGTAACATGATGAAATGTGGAAAGCTTGAAGGTGTTTAGACACTTTTATATATAGATATTAACATCTATTCAAGTATGAAACCTGGCCTACGGCAGAATGCTTCATTTAGACTCAAAATGGAGCGAGAGAGGACAGCACAGGTTTTCGTCTGACCTGCAACACCACCATGAGGAGGAAGTAGACATTAGCAGCTCGCTGGAACTGCTCAAACAGCGTCAGAGGCAGGAAAGTCAGGAGGGAGTACTTGTGGCTGCGCACCACATTGTCCTGGCAACAATAAGGAAGAGCAACATGGGGTTAGACAGCAAGAAACTTGATTCAGAAGACATGGGACAACATGTCTAGTGGCTTTGTGGAAGCTGAGACTTACCGAGTATCGTCCCCAGGTGAAACACAGGAAAGATTTCCTCTGTTTGTGTTTGTGATAGTGACGGCTGTTTGCCTTCACCTCCCATGTGAGGCCTGATGGATGGAGTTTTTTCAGCTTAGAAACCTTTTTCCAAACAGCCCCTTAAAGCCTGATGTTTATAAGCATGTATTATATATTGATAATGCATGCAAATCGTTTTGTATAATCATTTGCATGAAGATATGTTTTCAGAAACTTTTAAAGCACACGAGCAATAAAGGTCTCAACAAAATGCAGACTTTGTTTTCATAAAGGAATGGCTGATGTGCAAATATATGATAGGAATGATAGGAAAGATAATCCCTCATAAGTAAACAATTCAACCACTTTGGATAAACTCACACTGATGTTTTATGGCAAATGCACGATGCTTCAGTTTACTGTGTTATGATTATATTATAATAAATATAATAGAAATAGGAAACAATCAAAGGTTAGTGTAAAATAAAAAAAAAGAAGTGAGGATTCAACATTAAACTACACATACCAGATTTGATGTCTTCTTTGGACATCCTGCTCTGCAGAGTCTGACCTTTACTGTGGTCTGGTTAAGTAGAAAACTGATTAATGAGATGAGATTAAAGATCTGAGATGCTTCAGCAGTCTTGTGCCTCGTTGCATGTGTTTAACTATATTATTACTTATACTACAGCATATTAAGAAGAAGATTGATGCTACTGATTTCCCTGCCAGCAGTCACTGGCTAAACGACAACTGCAAAAACAAAAACAAAATGTTACTATGGGGAGCTATAGACTAACCTGTGCTTGTCCTCTTTGTGCAGGATTTCCGAGAAATGCAGCAGCCTTCTTGGTCAAACTTACCTTGAAAATTGTGAAAGAAGCAGTGAGACATGAGCAACTCAGATTCAGGCATTAAAACCTAACCTGCAAAGTAAAGATAGGTTAGTCAATGCACAGTTTGTGAATTATTTACATGAAAAATGTAGAATTACTACCAAAATCAATTTTTAAGTCTGTTATTCTGTAACTTAGTTATTTCACAAGGCAGATAATATCAAAATACTTATAAGAGTCAAAGAGTTTACCTGCACTGTTTGCTAAACTCCCTGTTACTCTCTGGCAGCACGACGACATAGCTGAACTGTGATTCACTGCGCTCCAGTGACCACGGAGAGAGATTAACACGACTGTTTTCACAACAATCCTGAATCTCCATTTGCATTATACAAATAATTTTCTATTCACTTCTCTCAGCATCATGTTCACCGCACCTTTGCTATGTCCTTCCAGGTGCACACTTCAGGATTACACAATGTACTTTCAATTCACCTGAGGAAAGGGAGACTAAAGGAGGAGGAGCATCATGTCTATAATCCTTCAGAGAGCTGTTTAGTTTAATTCAACTGTTACAGTTATCACCTACTGAAAGAAATACGTAAAATCGACTGGAAATGACTTTCATGTTTGAAGGAATCACATTTTTAAAAGGCACAGTGAATAATTATCAACTGGCCTAAATCTCTAAAAATCCTTAGAGAGTCTTTCCGGCACTGTGATAATGGTGCTTTTGTACAGTACAAGCACTGGGAGGATTGGTTTACAGGTGTGTGAAAGCTGTGAGGCTTTGTGATCAGGCAAACTCTTATTGTAATCATTTGTTTTTATAGATTTACAGCAACCTTTGCTTTTATTAGATTAATTCTCTCCTAGGCTTTCATCAAAATTATACTAATTTTGATGAGATAATTTTGATGATATTTAAATGTATAAAAATTACATTTAAATATAAAAATTGGTTAATTATAGTTCATTGCCCAGTTTCTAGACTGTAAACAGTGTGGTTTCAATGGGGAAGGCTTCTCTTCATCCTTTGTCACTTTATATTTTTACATAAAAACAATACAATTGGGAAAATACAACATTTTAACCTATTTTTTGTGTTGTTGTAGCTTTCAAATATGCAATATTTCACATTTAGCAAGCTGAATTTATTCATAAAACAAAGCAGGTCTGTCAGATGCTGTGGGGAAAGTGAGCATTTTGACTTCTTCAAGAATCTAATGCCACCTGGTGGAGGTGAGCAATAACTGCAGCTTCACTATTGAAGGAGAGGTCAAAGAGGGTCAGTAAGTAAACAGTGGCAAAGCTGAACAAAAAAGAAGTTTGCTGGATTGATGCTCACTAAATGACAGTTAAATGTACTATTTGTGGTTTCATATCTCTTTGTCTCATTTCTTTTCCCTGAGTGAGGTTGCCCCCCACAAAGGCCACACACCAACACCTGAACGTGTGCGCATCTTACGTCTTATATGTGTCTGCACGTGAATGCGCGTGCATATCTAGGGCGATCTTTTCCTATCTATTTTTACAGTTGGGTTGTGCAGCAGAGTGGTTAGGGTAACGTGCTAGTGGTGTGGTACTGGTGCTCTCAGGCCTACGCAAACAAATGACAGTCGATAGGCCAAACATTTTCCCCCCACAGTTTAACCGTTGCCCAACATGGCAGTCGAACCCCAAAACCAATGGACAGGGTGCAAATTACACAGAGAGAACTGTGGTGGCAGGTGGGACTGGGAGGGGGACTCTTTTTCTCCAGGATGTCAAGGGCATGGGCTGCAGCAAACTGAAATCTTGTAGTCTTACCAGAAACGTGCCTATTTAAAGTAATACCTGCTGTCTGCATAGGTTACAATAGCTTATCCATTGCAATACATAGCAGGACATCAGTCATTAATCTACAACGTATGCATTCCTTTACTAAAGCCCTCGTGGACCTTGAATTTTTTCATATTTTGCCACTTTACAGCCATAAGCCTCATTGGATTTTGCCGGTACTTTGGTACTTTATCTAATAGATCAGTGCTAAGTGGTGTGTGTGAAGCAAAATAAGTCAAAACATCAAAAATATAATGAACCAAACATGAATGTTGTGTTTCATATCGAAGATCCAATTATAACAGAACAGAGACAGGTAAAAATGACTATATATATATATATCCAGTAGATATATTGTATGAACTTGCAAGGAAACTTTGCAAAGAAAAAAATGGGGTGGGGAGCAAAGTAAAAACCTTAGCTGCAATTCATAAAAATAAAATGTATCATTGTTAAAGGTCTGATATCATGGCAGACTTCTCTAAACACTGTTCTGTGAATGACAATGTATTAACATATTCAAGAAAGATTTTGATTAAAAAATATTGTTGTCTTTTTATTCATGAAGGGCTTCAAGGCAGTGTTAATTTTGAATTTGACAAATATTAAGGAAGTGAACATTTTTTAAAGCGCTGTTTGTCACCATTAAGGCACTATGACAGAAAACCAACCCTCCTCACAAGCACAACAAGAACACCCCCACTTAGCACCATGTCCAAAAGTCCCCATCAACATGATAAACAAGTTTCTTATGACTAATATCTGAAAAGATAATGAGTAAAACATACCTATATGATGTAAAACCAAAACATAAACAAAACTCGCGTGAAGAAACCTGCGGTGTTCGTGGGTCAAAAGTCTTTATGGGTCAAAAGATTTTGACCAGAGTGGCAGGTCAAAATCTGGTCCTTGTATAAAATGACAATGTCTTTTGCTCTAATTGGATTCTTGAGCATTGAGAAACCACAGTAAAACATTACTGTTTATTATAGTTTAAGAAACAAAGCATAAACTAATTGAAATTTTCTGACGTAAGGCATTAATCATTCTGGAAATACACCCTCAAATGACAACAAATGACTACACTGTCTCTGAAACTCTTGAAATTTGCATATGATTCCACTGCTAATAGTGTGATTCAGAATGATGACGTCTCCACACAGGCAGTAGATGCATCTGCTGGTCCATTGGTGTGGCTAGGACCTACTGGAGCTGAACACGCTCAAGACAATTGAGACGATAGCGAGTTTCCAGTTAAATTTCCCCCACAACCTTAATACTTCTAACAACGCTGTTTCTACTGTGGATCACTTTCCAGGAACCAGTTTTTCTTTGCACACTATTTGGAAGAAGGTCCAGCACAGACTATTCTTCCCATCATGGCTATATTTACCATTTACCAAAGAACTGGTTGTATACAGAGTATGGAGTTTGTTATTCAAATTCAAATGTTCCTTCTTTTATAATCTTAAGAAAGTTCAAGTGCACCACCTATGGTACATAAATTGCTTTGTAAATATAATTGTACCAATGGACTTTTCTTTTATATTTTTGTCCTTTTTGTCACAATATAACCAATTTTAATTTATCAGGGATCTGGGTTGTGTTGTGCCTTTGTGGGGTTTTTTTTTTTCCATTGACCTGCAGGTTTCCTAAAGCAGGAGTATGTGGGAGCCCAACACTGGGCTCCCACATACTCCTGCTATCCATCAAACCCAATCAGCTGAAAATTAAATGCTGGCTTGACAATTTGAGCAGCTTAAACTGCTAAAATGAGCATTTAAGTATCAACTTAACACAGTGTCTCACTTCTGAACAGTAACAAAGTACTCTCTAAGATATCTTTTCTTGCTTTTGCCCAGAATGTGAGACTTCTCTTCAGATCTATTCATGCAATAACACTCTGGACAACTGTGCTTCAGGACCAGCAGCAAGTGGCAGGTCAAATTCTTACCTTGTTGCTCTCTGGTCCTTTCAGCTCACCACAACAATCAACACTTCCTGGACTCGGCTCTTTCCCCCCTTAACCTCTGAACAGTAAAGTCGAATAATTCATTTCTATTCCAACAATTCTCTCCAAGGTAGAGAGAATTGTCGGGTAATGCTCACCCGACTTTCTCACAGTGATACACCAGCCAGAGTTAAACACCTCGGACCTAGAGTCACTCTGAAACATTGTGTCCAACTTGTTAAGCTTTCATTGTTGCCTCCTGAGAGTTTCACATGGGTCAGAATGTGCCAACTCATGTTTTTTAGGGAGGTATTTTAGGTGAGGGAATAAAGAAAAGGAAAACTTGACAAAATCTTGCAGATTAAGAAATCTGGTCCTTGTACTGCCTTTAGATCGACACCCTACATCCAGGTGTGGGTCAGCCAGATGGTGAACCTTCATTTCAGTCTAAGCTCTATTGAAATAATTTGTCATTCCCTTAAGCTCAATCAAGAATCATGTCATCTCTGACCATTTTATTTGTACGTGCTGAGGAAAATGCAAACCCAAGGTACACTGCCACCCTAACACTTTACAGAGCAGATGGCATTTGCAATGTTGCTTTTCCATCACAACCTTGCATTTAAGTCAGATTTATTTCTACTGATTAATTCACCTTCTTCCTCAGGTTTGTGTCCTGCCAAATAATACTCCTTTAGCATTTCTTAAGAGCCAGATTTGTGGAGTTCCTGCTTAAATTACTTCTCTAGTATTTTATCATCTGGTATTCATGTTGTTTATTCACTTTTACTGAACATTCACTCTTTCTATATTTTGTGCTACAGCCATTTTCCAAATTGCATTTAATTATTAATTCTACCCCCAAATCCACCATTACGAAGATGAAAAAACAATTCTGAGTGCTTTGTAAATGTATTCAAAGTGGACAACCTAGAAATCACATTTATGAAAGTATTTGCAGCCTTTATCACAAAGTCCAAAAGTGATCTATTTCCACCTATCGTCCATCAGATGTTTCTACAGCTGAAATTAAGTCCAAATGTAGAAAATTCAGTTAATTGGATTTTATGTGTCAGAGCTCCAGCTTTCCTGTGTAATGGGAGGAGAAGTTTCCAGAAGGGTAACCATCTCTGCAACAACAGACTAATCAAGCCTGCATGGTAGCATGGCCAGATGAAAGCTACTCCTTAATAAAAGGCAAATGGCCGCCCATTTATTTTATTTTTTTTCACTTTACGATCATAAATTACTTTGTTTTTGTTGCTCAAAATATACCTAGAAATTCGTTAACGTTGGAGGTTGCAACATGAGAGAAAGCTAAAGAGGGACTAGCACTTTGGAAGGCCCTCTATGTTTGGGTTAAGAGATATTTGATTAGTACATTCTCTATATGGGCGTTCTTTTGTCTGCAAATTTAATGAGTTGACTGCACTGAGTTTCTTTAGGTTGTTTTGCTCTCTTAAGAGAGTTTCTGTAATCATTATCAAATGTTTAGTTTATATGTATCAGGTGGTAATGCCTTTTGTCTTGGTCTGAACCTGAAAAAGTCTTGGTTTCATGTATTGACAGCTTAATAAAGCTGAACTGTGGTCATGCAGCTGGAGTGGGCAACACTTCTATCATATTGAAAGTAGGAATAGTCTGGAGCATTAAGTGCGAACCCATCGTACAGTAAGATGGCATAACAGGTAAAGCGCTAAATTAAAAACTACTTATAACTTATAGCTTTTAAACTGTTAAAGCGCACAAAACACCCGCTGAGGTCGTTGAAACCAGTCAATGCTGTAAACAGAAACTTTGCTTTGCAAAAGCTGAAGCCACGTCTTATTTACATCAACACGTTTCAAATTCTTAGAACTGACTAATTAGTAAGGATGTCATTTCACACATGCAGGCTCAATTCAAACTGTTTTAGTTGTATCTAGTTATGATTCACAGTTCTGCTGTCACAGTAGCTTAAAGTGAGAAACAAGCGGAGGAGATGTAAAATTTAACTTCCCTTTTCTAATGAAAATAGCCTGTTAAAGATGATGTGACTTTGAGACTACATTTTCCTCCACAGTAACAGCTGCTTGTCTTAATATACAATAATAGACCATAAATACTTCTTGAATTAAGTCAGCCAACGTGTCATCCGCAAGTAAATGTATTTTGTCATTGTTTAATCATAGTAGGTCATTTTTTAGCAAACCTTTTGACAGCGTCTCAAAGTGTACATTTGTTCCAGTTTTCCTCCTAAGTCTGAAAATGGCTTGACGAAATATTACGAAACATCACAAAAACAGGAGATCTTTATCATTTTTCTAAACGGAAAGATGATCTGACCAGTAAATGCTGTTCTTAGTAGTGACTTCTCAAAAGTGGGCCAAGTCGGTTCAGATCTGTGACAAACACAAACACAGCTGATGTTTGTGTGCAAGGTGGCACAGTTCAGATCTTCAGGGTGCACATTCAGAATCGCTATTTCTTCAATACGGTGACTGTGAGAAAGCTGTACCTGTGGGAAGCTACACAACACTTCAGTTTCTCAGGGTCCGCATAAATTGCTACTGTTAGCTTGTCATGTGACACCATTCAAAACTCTCACTGCAGTCGCGAGCAAAGAAGCAACATCCTCCACGTACTCTGAGGCTGAGCTTCGTAAAAAGTGGTTAGCAGCTCAGCTGTAAGTTAAGGAAAAAGAATCATTCCAGCAGACGTCAACCTCAACAATCACTCGAATGACCTTCTTCAATGGGGTCACAGGGCAAAGCTGCACTGACATGGCTAACACACTCATGTCATGTAGGTTTAGATGAAACAAATGAAAGCAGAGAGCCGTTTGCACAAAGTAGATCATAGGTAAGGTGGGAGTTTTTATGTGTGTGGAGTGGGGGTAACATAACATCAAAGTTTACAGGAACAAGGTGATCTGACTAACTGCCACTGATGAGTCACCTGTGGGTAGAGTAGTTTTTTTAAATGAAATTTGTGGGTGAACATCAACAGGTTAGAATTAAGAAATCAGTTTCGAGGCTCTGCTGTAGGTTTATGACTAAGTGTGGAATCTATCTGAAAATGAGAGGAATAGGATTAACTAAGGTATTTTGATAACAATAGATTTAGATCATTAGTTTTCCGATCATCAGTCTTTCCGCAGCTTTGATCTATAATGAGTTTTGTACATTTTTTTCTTTAATAACAACAATAACATCAGATGAAACAAGAACAGCATAAACATTTTTTCCCACAGCCTTCCACCTCCAGCTTTATTGAAAACTTACAGCTGTGTGGGACATTGCTTTCTTCACTTGGGATTCGTGAATGGGAAGAAGGAAGTCAGAAACATCTCCTTTGCAGGTTTTCAATGGAAACATTTTGTGAAAAAACCTTTTGCGTCTTCCTCAAAATCCCCTGAGGATGGCTTTTGCTTCTAGTAACATCCACACTGAAGAGGGTTGCCTACCTGCTGGCACTAACATATGTTGCTTTTATATATAAAAATCTAAAAACTGACCAATTCCAGATTTCTTTTCTGCATCCTTTGTTCTAATCATTTCTGCTGTAGCCTAGGTGAACCTGCTGATATCAAAATCCCGAGTCTGGCTGGACTGTGCAAAACTTATGGCAGGAAACAATGCAAGCAAAAACAAAATGAAACCACACTATTTTTTTTTTAAATTAAAATAATAATAATAGTAAAACGAAATTCCTTTTCTAACTAAAACAACTTTTTATTTTAATTTTCCAGGATTTTCTTCCATTTGTTATTTTTTCTTTCTTTAAAGCATTTTAAGAACAATTGTTTTCCTGGAGCGTACAGAAGGCGCTGTTTAGTGACTGGCAGGCAAAAGTAGGATAAAAATCAAACAATCCTTGTAAACAAACACAAAAATCGTCAAAACATGTTCCGAGTGCCGATATTTGAATATTAATGAACAGATAAATGGACCAACTGCTTGAAATGTTATGTATGATAACAGGCTGCTTGTTCTTGGACAGATCTAGGTTAACTGATGATGTAAGAATCGTCTCAACTGTGACAAGTTACCAGAGAAAAACCCACTGAAAAGAAGGTCAGACGATCTTACAAACAAGCGTGATCGAGCTGTCGAGATGTGAGTGACATAATCCCACCATTCTTGCTCAAAAGAAAAACTCCATTCAGTCGGCATAACATGACAAAGATAAAAATCATTTCTTGTTTTTAACCTTGTGTCACACATAATGGTCAATCAAAGTCATGAGTATAAATAAATAAAAAATGCCATAAAATGGATGTCTGGAATGGGATCTACACTAATGGTAGAAGATAAATAACTAAATAAAGCCAATATTTTTACGCTGTCAGCAGGATGAAAGCAGTCCAAACCCAGATCAGGGTCAAGTTGGTAACGGCACAGTGATAATATTCAGAAATATGTTGTAAATATTGTCTCCTTACAAATGATTGTTTTAGAGAATCCCAAGAACCCTGAGAGCTAGAGGAATGTATGGCTCAACACACACCCAGACTATCCTGCAAAATAACTATATTTCTTCCACATTTCAAATATTGGTTAATTGTATCCCAATTTTTCATATTTCAAATTACTGTTGCAGTTGTTTTACTTAACGTAAGCTTGATGTTTTAACCCAACATCCGTTGACATCCAGTGGACGGTGAAGTCAGCAGCATGCAGAGAATTTGATTTCTATGACGGAGAACACTTGGCATTGTCTTAGATTTTATATTTTTATTTCCTTCTTCAGAATTAATGCTTAAATACTGAAGCAGTGAATCCAATAAGGCTTTAGTTTGGAGAGGGATCGTTAGCAGCGGAATCATGAAAAAGTCTCGCCATATGCGGACCAGGTTCTCATGCTGCTGTGAAGGAGAGTGCCTTTAAGCTCCCATTCTGTGTTTCTGGGCATTTGTTTACCCAGAACTTTGAGGGACCCACAACAGCACGTCAACAGGTTTGATCGTTTCAGCGTAGCAGGACCAAAGGGGAACCACAAACGGTTTGGATGGTTTTAATGGCAGGAAATTAGTCAAAATGGAAGGAATGGTGAAAGGCAATAATAAAAAAACATGTGGTCTACCTGTGAGCAAGATGTTGAATCTGAGTAGAATGCTGGACTGCTTCAGCAAAACGTCACAATAGACTCAAAGAGGTCAACTTTAAAGGAGCTAGGGAAGTTCTTCATTGAGGAACAGAATCATTGTTATTCCAAGTTTTCTAGATACTGATTGTCTCTCAGAAATTCTAACTGCGTCAAATTACTCCATCCTGGAGTAATTTTACCATATTAGTAGTTTTACATGCAATTGCAAATGTTAACATACCAATGTAAAATAAGTAACTGTAATTAAACCAGGATATATGTTGCCAAAGAATCCTCAGTTAGTGTCAAGACTTTTGATGTACAAGTGTCTATATGCTGACATTAATCTATAGGAAATAACTGGTGATATAGTCACTGTATGTCTATAAATATATATGTAAATATAAACATATATGGCTCGTGATCAGTAATCCAGATGAAGAAATCAAGTGCAACATGTAGTCAGGATGTGGGTGTTGCATGCAGACCCACCACCACAAAGGTTTCTGAGCTTTTTTTCCACATTGTCAATTAAACATCCTGAAATAGCTCAGCTCAGTACTGAGTAACACAGCAAAGTACTCCTGAATAATTGTTAAATTATACCTTTTTCTTCTGTGTTCACCCTTGCATTACATACAGAACAGGGGTGAATTTCCATCGCTCAGTGTTGGTGTATATCGTCACACACTCTCAGCTCTTGTTCTGTAATTTTCCACTTCTATGAGGGAACAAACTCATCACATGTAAAATTCATCAAGCCTGCAGTGGGCCTGTGTCTTTAACAAAAAAAAAAAAAAGAGGGATATCTTTTCTGAGCAAAAGAGAAAAGAAATCAAACTGTTGAAACCAGGCTGTATGTGGCCTGTGTGGTTACAGTGAGTCAGACTGAAAAATCTGCTGGAGTTTTCTATAAACACCTGATACAACAACCCAGCCAACCATCCCCAACCCCCCTTACATCCTCCCCCCATGATCTGGACAGCCCCCAAGCTCTTAACACCACAAGATTCAGTGTAAACTGCACAAGACGGTGCTGGGACAATGCATTGTGGTTTTCAATTTCAGTGGCATTGTTTACTGCAGTTATGCCACTTGGAGGGGAAAGGGTGTTTTTATGCCAGAGGTGATGGAGGACCTGAGTTTAAATATGTTTTACAGCAGTCAAATTTGTTCAAACGTAACAAAAAACAACTATGTTCTTTAACTTATTATTTTGGCAAAGTGGAACTTTACACAAGAAATGATGAGAGGTTACGAGGGATGCAAGTGATGACGTTATGGATCCTGTACCAGAAGATGAAGGTATCTTGTAACCACTGGGCCCAGAATCACCTCGGGCATCTTGAGGCAATGCAGACTGTACAGAACCGGAACACACTGCTGGAAAGCTAACTATCACTGCCAGCGTGCATATAGTTTAGTGATAAACTCCCACACTACCGAAAACACGATGCTTACTAACAACTACTTTACGTATTGACATGGAACCATATAAAGTTGCATGGAAAAGCATCCACTTGACACCCACAGTCTATAATATATTTTGATTTGGAGCTAAAAAAAAACACACACACAAAGCAAAATCTAACTGTGAAGTCTAAGAAAAACGAAGGGCAGGTTTTCTAAAAATGTCTAAACAAAAATGGGAAACTTGTGGCATGCAATGATGTTGGAATAACTTTTCACTGCCTTTATAACTGCAAGTCATTCTTGGCATTACTTTTCATTAAACATATTAAACAGTGATCCAGGAGCCGTCCGAAGCGTGGGATTATGTTTTATTACCGAACCCTGTTTTAATCTTCACAACGGTATCTGTCCTTGTCACTGTTTTATAAAAACTCTTTGAGGAAAAATAGTACAAAACAGTGCATGTCTTTTGGTTCTTGTATAAAATATGCTCTATTTTATGTTGATCTATTTAATGAAGAAATTTACAAGTTGTTGTTGAATAGTGTCAAACAGTTCAAACTCAACAATTTTGCAAAGGTCAATATTAAGAATGGCTGCATGCTTACATGCCGTAGATCTTATGTGTCAAACACAAGGCCCAGGGGCCAAATCTGGCCCGCTGTAGCTTTTTATGTGGCCCATCTAGACTCCAAATTACATCAATAAGTCCTTGCAGTTTTTCACAAATCTGTAAAATCCACACAAAATCAGCAAATCTCCATATTTTTTCTAACTTTACTGCAAACTTTCTCAAAAGCGACTGCTGCCTCAGTCTTACTTGATGTTAAAGTTATAGTCTGTATTTGATACGGCCATGAATAAAAAGTCACATTTAGCATCACATCATAAAAAAGCCTCACAAATATTTCTAAATCAGCACCACAAAATATGTGAGTTTGACTGCAAAAAAAAAATCCCACTAAAACAATCACAAAATCCTGGAGGAACCGCTATTTATTGATATTTTAACAGTCTGATTGGTTTTTATCAATATATTCTGGCACAACCGGCCCTTTAAGAACATTCACATTTTTTGATATGGCCCAAAATAAAAATGAGTTTTATTTGTTACTTGTTATTTGTTTTATTTGTTCGCAACATTTACACCCCTGCTGTAGATGACGTAACCCACAACTGGAAATGCAGCATATTGTTTTAGCGCTGGGACGCTGAATTCAATTTAAAATAAAATGTGAAAAAATAAAACGTTTCAGTACACCAACGATGCAGAATAAAGTGCACGAGAACATTAAAGATTTCCTTCAAGTGAACTATAACTTGCACTAACCACATTATTTCATTTTTTTTTTTTTTAACGTACAACCAGTAAATGGAAAAAAAAAGAGAAGATAAAGACAAAGAAAGAAAGAAAGAAAAAACAAACATCGGTAGCCAGCAACTTTACAAGAACAATAACTAGGACAACGATCCACCCAGACTCATTTCAGCATCACTTGTTGCTTTAATCGTGGCCACAGCGCAACCTTAAACCTCCCTGATCGGCTCCCACAGCAAAGTGCGCACACAGGCAGCGTGGTGACACGACGTGATTGGCTGGCCTCGCGCAGGGAGGCTGAACGCGCAGCAGCGGCAGCAGCCGAGAGTTTCGCAGCTGCGCTCGAGTCTGACGAGTTACAGGCGCAACTCTCTCCGGAGCCTTCACGCAGCACCAGTAAACTTGTTTAAAAAAGTGAAGTTTCTTATCAAAGTGGACTACTGTGCATGACGCTGTCTGTGCGTGCGTGCGCGCGTGTGTGTCTGTGTGCGTTTGTGCGCGAAAGTATTGCAGACTCCTTGAAACTCGATCGGTCCAAATCATCCACCAGGTGCCATCCTCTGGTTCAGGTCAGTGTCTCTGAAAATCGTCAGATATTCAGACTCGGGTGTGTTTCATAGACTCTTAATTCAGTTAACCAAACCTGGTTTTGTTGGCAGGTTTAAATACGACCACTATATTGTTTTAGGTATTTTCTTTAAAGAGATATTTGTTGTCTTTTGTTGAAAAATAAATCGGAGGAAATGGTCAGGTTCATTGGCGTTGTGGTGCGTTCACTGTCCGAGTTGAAAATAAATATCTGAAGCTGGACAGTGTGAGGGTCTTATAGACCAGCCAGATGCAAACACAATAAAAAAAAAAAAAAAAAAATAC
>CAEGAD010023282.1:0-21563 GCA_903067055.1 Poeciliopsis paucimaculata
CTAAGGTGTGAATTGAGTTTTGGTTAGGGTTAGGTATGTAATGGTTAGGGTTAGGATAAGGGTAAGGGTAAGGTTTAGGCTGTAGAAATGAATGGAAGTCATTCATGGAAAGTCCCCGCAAAGATAGCTGCACAAACGTGTGTGTGTGTGTGCGTGTGTGTGTGTGTGTGTGTGTGTGTGTGTGTGTGTGTGTGTGTGTGTGTGTTGGTGGAAGCTCCACGGTGGTGCTGAGTGCCGAGCGGTCGGCTGAACTCTGTAGGACGACTTTGGTCTGAATCTGTTTTTTTACTTTTTTCTTTTTGCTCAGTTTCTTCTCACTGAAAACCAGACGTGGAGTTTATCATTTCTCTGCCAGATCACGTATTCTGGCTTGCAGTGATTCCTATTGGCTCTCGTCGGTCTGACTTCACGCAGATAAACTTAATGACTCAGTTTTTGGTGTTTCAGCTGAAACACCAAACTGAGATGAGAACAGAAAAAGGTTTTTGACTCTCAACCTGACTCGGAAATGTTGACACAGATTAGTTGGTTCGGTTTCCATTAATCGGTTTGAACCATGAATCTGATTAACGGAACGTTTCCTGTATCGGGTCGTTTCGTTTATCGTTCTGAACTCAGCATTTCAGATCAGAACCATCCAAACCAGCGGACCCGGCCTCCAGTCGGCTCAGCGGAGCTCCTTCTCTCCTCAGGACGATCGGCGCCTCCCTCTGTTCCTCCTGCAGCCAATCAGGAGCAGCAGGTTGGATTTGGGTCACAGGATTCCTGCTGAGCTCAGTGAACCTCAGAGCTGCTGCTGAAGTTTCCTCACCCAGAGGAAAACATTCAGTCCTGAGAACCTGGAAGAAACTTCATTCCTTTGGGATTATTTTCTTCTTCAGCATCAATCAGTTTGAAGGTTATTAATAAAACCTCCACTTTGGTTCTTGGAACATTTTATGCATCATTAAGCAAAACGTTGCATAAAATCTGGGAACACTTGACAGTTTGTTGCGTCTCTGTGCAGATGGTTCATAAACTGAATCTGTACATATTTGATCTTTGAGGCGGTGATATAAAGTGTTTATCATGTAGGAGGTAAACATGTTTCCTCCAGAGCATTTTGGACCACAAATCCTGATTCCAAGTTTTCCCATTCATGAGCCGTCTGACGCTACAGTCAGTCAATATTTAGCTAATAATTCAGAAGACAATATTAATTCAGCATCCAGTCAATACAAGCTGCTCTCGTCTGTTATTAGAGTCAATCGTCTTGAGCAAACATGTTTCATCTTCAAGCTCCTGCAGGAGGATTTCAGGAAAACTTTCTGTCCTTGTTTTCCTGATGTGTGATGATTCCTGTGGGATGTTGAAGCTAGCAGACCGTTCCCTCGTTCTTCCGAGGCAGAGCAGAGTCGAGTCAGAACGAAAGCAGGAACACATCATCACTTTGGGTGAATATTGTGATCACGACGCTGATCATCCATTTCAGAAGAGGCTAAGCTAACCAGAAAACATCAACTTCCTCCAGATCCTGAACTGAGCTTCTGCTCCTCAACAGTTAGGAGTTCAACCATCTAACCAGGTGCCTCATTTAAATATTCCGGCTGCCAACATGTTGGATGCAGCAACATGTTGGATGCGTCAACATGTTGGATGCGTCAACATGTTGGATGCAGCAACATGTTGGATGCGTCAACATGTTGGATGCGTCAACATGTTGGATGCGTCAACATGTTGGATGCAGCAACATGTTGGATGCAGCAACATGTTGGATGCATCAACATGTTGGATGCAGCAACATGTTGGATGCATCAACATGTTGGATGCATCAACATGTTGGATGCAGCAACATGTTGGATGCATCAACATGTTGGATGCAGCAACATGTTGGATGCAGCAACATGTTGGATACAGCAACATGTTGGATGCAGCAACATGTTGGATGCGTCAACATGTTGGATGCGTCAACATGTTGGATGCAGCAACATGTTGGATGCATCAACATGTTGGATGCAGCAACATGGGCGTTCTGCAGGTGCTGACGATGCGTTCAGGGACTCATTAGGAAACTCTTCTGGCCAAAGCCCACCGATTGGATTTAAGAGCAGATAATCACATTTACTGTTAGCATTCAACTTTCCAGACTCATGACTGATTTAGATTAATTCAAAACCTGAAGATGCAGATGTGAATTTTTAGAGAACCTGTGGTTGAAGTTTAGTTTAGGTCAAAATTAAAATAACATTTCCTCTCTGAGGGAGGACTGTGCGGCGTAAAAATATAACAAAAATACAACAAATACATCTCTCTAAATGTCAACATCTGGACCTGTTGGAATAAATAAACTTCAGTTTAATGATTTTCCCCTGGAAGAATCTTTTGTTCTTCCAGGTTCAGCTGAGTTCAGTTCACACCCAACCCGACCAGTAACCATCTGAAAATCATTTTTTACTTAAAATTAGTTTCAACTCTAATAAAACTTGGTTTAGTTTAACAAAACTTAGTTTAATTGTGAATCTGTGCTGGCCGGCATTGGGGAAAGGGGCAGCTGGTAGTTGCAGACCCCACACATGCTGGACACAAACGGTATAGGCTTTTACCTGGAGGGCGGCGCCAGAGAAACGGTTTTCACCTCCAGGCTGTCTCTGATAAAAACAATAAACTATAAAACTAATGACACTTTTACAACCTGCTTTTTTCTGTTCTGTATATGAATAAATGTCTACATGCACTGACAGGCTTACTGTTGGTTTATCTTTTATTTTCTCTAAAGTTTCTATATTTATACTTCATGTCTGAGGCTGTGAAAGCTGCTGCATTTTAAAACAGTTCATTTCCTTTTTGCATCCTGGATTCTGACAGAAACACATCTGGATGGAAATTAGGACGTCGTTTTTTTCTAAAACAGGATTTTAGGTTTTGTGGAAAGTCTCAGGTTTGTGAATGAACGTCGCTGAGGGAGGTTTGCTAATGAGAAAACAGGAAGTCATTAGTCTCGTCGAGTTCAAAGCGGCTTCACGCTGAGCTCCAGAATTAATGATTCTTTTATTGTAGCGTTGAAACATGCAAGCGAAGCCGTTCCTGTTGTTTTAGCAGCAGGTTGGATCAGAGCGCTCACTGGGGCCCCCTGCAGGTAGCGGAGCCACGCAGCAGAGAGGACCATCAGCTGACAAATTCACATCATTGAGTCACTAAAACAAACCTGCTTCTTCTTCTTCTTCTTCCTGAACCGTGAAAGTTTCTGGAGGAAGGTCACTAACTCTCTCTGTTCTGTTTCATCGGCTTTAACATCCAGGAGATGAAACAGTTTCACTTCATTTTATCTATGAGTAAAAGGACAAGAGCTGAGCAGGTTTTACTCTAATCGGTTCGGAGCCGTTGCATCACCGGGCTGGGATTTGGGTCGAACCCGTCTGTCTTCCTCCTGCTTTCATCATGTGGCTGAGTGAGGACCATGGTTGGCTCCTGCGTCTCTCCAGTGGGTTCATTACTGCCTCCCTCACCGCCACGCCGCTCAGAAACAGAATCATTAGTTTTGTCTCCAGCGTGTCGGGAACGTCCTGCTCCTCTGATATTCTCCAGTTATCACACAATGTGAAGCTGCTGCAGTGACGCTCATCTGCTCTTCAGCAATAGTCGCGTTTAGAGACTCGAACCACAATGGATGAATCATTTTGATTTTGAGGAAAATAGTGGAGAGATTGAGAATATGAAGATACAGATATTATCCATGAAAACTGATAGATTCTTACATTCATTTATTTCTAAACTGAAGAAAAATGGAAATAAAATGGTTTGATATTGTTCTGCTTTATGGTATCAATGCTGATGATATGTTAGAGTTTATATTATTATATATTATGTTATCATCTTTTTGTTCTGAGTTTAAGCCTCTAATAAGTTTTTCTGGGATTTCATGTGACAGAGAAACAAAATGTTGAAGTGGATTGAAGATGATTTATGGTTTTCATCATTCGTTATTGAAGAATCTGAAAAGTGTGGCATGCATTCATGTGTAGATCCACTGAGTTGTAAAAGAGCTGCAGGTTTTCTAACCGCTCAGTTTTCAAGTTTTTCTGCAGATCCTCAGACAGATTTACATCTGGACTTTGACTAGGCCGTTCTAACACATAAATAGACTTTAGTCTGAAACATGCTGCTGTGTCTGTGACTGAATATTTACTCTAAACAGTTTTTTTCTAGGATTGCCCTTCATTCATCTCCATTGGTTAACTCTGACTGTATCCCCACAGCATGATGCTGCCACCACCAGGTTGTGGCAATCATTTACTCATGAAATGAAAGTTTCTTTGATATTTTTTGTGAAATAAATGGTGAGTTTGTAACATTTAAGTAAGTTATTTCATTGTCAGTAGACAGGAAGCTCAGCGGCCAACACTGCGCCAAACCTTTAGCTCCGCCCCTTCGCCCGCCTCCCGAGGCCTGACCTGCTTTCTTGGCCTTCCTCGTCTTCCTCTTCATCTTCCATGAGGAAACAGACAGAAAACATGCAGCTGGTTTATTAATCACCTCATTAAGGGGGAAGCAGAGCCGGTTTTGTCAGAATCTGGAGGAAGAGCGATGGAGGAAACGATCGCAGTCAATAAATTGAATGGGATTCCTGTCGTTGGGGGCGGAGCTAACCTTGACACAGAAACACTCAGAACGACTAGAAGGATGTCGGTTCTCATGTGGGTCAGAATGAGTCCCACGTAAAATCAGGCTGAATTTATCCCTAATTAAAGCACAAACAGCTATCATCTGTTACCGGGTAGATTTCTGGTTCCTAAACTAACCACTGCTTTCACCTTCTGCTCTCTCCTCATGCTCTCTGCTGATTGGTCGGCTGCTTTCCACTCACAATGTGCTGATTTGACAACACAGGTAAG
The DNA here is from genome assembly GCA_903067055.1 of Poeciliopsis paucimaculata. Classification (NCBI taxonomy): domain Eukaryota; kingdom Metazoa; phylum Chordata; class Actinopteri; order Cyprinodontiformes; family Poeciliidae; genus Poeciliopsis; species Poeciliopsis paucimaculata. The sequence continues at coordinate 4,872 of CAEGAD010023282.1, forward strand.
AGCTTCTTATGTGTGTGTGTGTGTGTGTGTGTATGTGTAGGGGTGTGTGTGTGTGTGTTTTATAATTAGAACAGCTACATATCAGCTGAATTCTTCATTTTTCAACCTTTTTTGATTAAATTTCAGTTAAAATCTCTGAAATCATGAAAGTCTCCTCAGGTTTTCTGTTGCTTTGTTCTAGTCTGATTAGTCAGAGGTGAATTTCTATTTAGTTATAAAATAAATCTCCTTTGGCTGTGATAGTCGATACATGATGACCTTTACTAAAGGTCACATCAAGAGGACAGACGGACTCATTTTATTTATTTATTATTTTGATACATGAAGAGAAACAAAAATACATAAAAATCATTTAGGAACTAACTAATAGGTTAAATATAATAGCGATATAACCTGATTTATTGTTGTAGTTTATTAACCAGGAGACGATGCGGTCGATAGATTTTATGTTTGGGTTCGTGTTTGTCTGATTTATCGGGTTTCAGGGTGAAACTCTCCTCTGGGTGTTTCCTGGCGGTCCGGTCGTGTTCAGAACCCAAACAGAACTGGAGCTGATTTAACAAACAGCAGCTTTCAGGCTAAAGGCCAAATAAAGTTATTTTTTACATAAAGGTCCAGGTTCGGTTCTGATGTTTACTAATGATGAGCCAAAACTCACCCAGTTTGATGTCATTAATTTGTTTCACCTGCAGTGAGATTAAAAACGGTGCAGTTTGGCTTTAACAGGAGAAGATGAAGTAATCTTTCATTATCACATCTGTTTTGTGTAATGCCGTCCCACAGCATGATGCTGCCACCTCCATGTTGGATGGCTGAAGTGTTTTTAATTTAAAAGCTTCGTCTCAAAGCCGTTGACAAGCATTGAATTTATTTCTTGTTTCACCATCAAGATTTTCTCCAGGTGAGAAGCCTGAAGTGCTGCTGTGATCAGAAAGGATCTCCAGTAGCAGTCAGTCTTGCAACGACTCTGACGAAGCCTCTGTCTGAAGACAGTTGATGTGTGACGTCTTATGACTTTGACATGCTAACAGCTCAGCCTCCAGGCAGCAGAGACCATATTTCACTGGATGACATCATCAGCTGTTGCTAGCGCTGCTAATCATCACTCTTTGCTTTTGCTGCTCCTCTGTCGTTGGTTAGAAAGCCGGGCAGACGTTAATGTAAACCTCCCGCTTCTCTGTATTCGGCTCCTCTGGGATTTGAGGTCAGAGGTCAGGTGTTTTGAGGTGCTAATCAGCTGCTCCCAGTTGTAAAAACTCGTTTCCATGGTTACGCTACCTGAACATAAGACGGTGGAATGAGAGGGAATCATTTTTGAGTCTTTAAATGTCTCAACCAAAAACATAAGAAGAGCTCAACTGGGGGTCAGACGCCATTCATGATGAGTAACGGCGAGCGACGCGCGGCGGGCGACGCGTGGCGGGCAAAATAAACAAATCTCACAGTAAAATTCAGTTTCTTTCAGAAGAGATAAAAAGCAAAAGTTGTTTATTTTAAAGGGATTCGTGACGGAGGAACATGTGAGTTCAGTCGAATGAATCTGTTAAAGGATCTCCTGCTTGTTAAAGTTCAATTATTCTTGTATTGCAGCAACATTTCCACCATTTATTTGACCTACAGGAAGAGTCATTGCTCTCATTTACAGGCCGTCTTTTCCCAGTAACAGCAGGATGGATCAATCCATTCAGTCTGCTGCAGGAACTGGACCAACGCAGAGCAGGAACGATGCAGCTAAAGGCTAAAGGGAAGAGAAATGCAGGTTTTAAATAGAAATAGTGAAATGAAAATACCAAACAGGTTCAGGGATTTAAACTCGGCTGTGTTAGGATCCATTTTTCTGCTGCTGTTCAGAAAAACTCTGACAGCATCATGATGGTTTAATTTCCACTTTTTATTACAAAACAACCTGGTGAAAATAATAGACTCCAACAGATCTGTCGGTTTTTAAGATGTCAGGTTGCTGATTTAAAAATAAGCTCCCATAGTGGAAAAAATAGGAATAAATACAGAAATGATGAAAGAATTACAGTGGAAACATTACATCCATTTTAATTCAATAATTTGAATCAATGTCCTTAAATACTTTTACACTTTAATTTTGCAGATTCTTTGAACTTTTTAATAGTTCAAAGAATCTTGCTAAATATTTGTCGTTAAACCCTGACAGGACAGACTCGGTGCTGTGGATTTGTGAAAACTTCTTATCGTCTCTGGTTCCGGTTCCAGTCGGGTGGAAACTATAGCTGACTGAAAACACAGCCCTGGGGAACTCCATGTGTGTTCCTTTAAGCCCAAACTTATACAACACAAATGAAAAACTGTGAAGTTTTATTGTAAGCATCAAAAATAAAAACTTTTACATTTCGTGTCATTTCATTGGTAAGAAACTGATTTTATTAATTTTTCCAGAATTTGCTGGCAGATTTTTTAACCATCCAGCTGTTATAATAAGGAGTTTATCCAGAGTCTTTAATATTCAGCTGAGCTCCAGAGGATTTAAATTCAAATTGTTTTGTATTCATTATAAAAGCTTCTGGAAGCCATGTCATTGAACGCAGCATCCTGTGGGGCGTTCGGGTGAATCATGTTGTTTTACATCCGCAGTGTTTCTTTAGTGTTTTTATTAAAGGAGATAAATGGACTCTTTAAGGGTCATTTTTTATCTCTGGGGCTCAGAAACACCTGGGAACGGATGAGAAACGAGTTCAGCCGGCAGAGGTCAGAGGTCGGGTGATATCGATCTGATTAGCGGAGAGGACTGATCTGATTTAGAGGAGAGAAATCAATAAAAGCCAGTGTGACTTCAGCTGCAGTCGTGCATGGATTTTATCTTCCTGTGGCTTTGATATTTAATATTGAGCCGTGTAAAACATCTGAATCAATTTACTCCTCTGATCTGGTTCGTTTTATTTACTCGGCTAACTTTGTTTCTGTTTTCTTAGAGCGTCACTTTAAGAGTTAATTACTAAGAACTGAAGTTTGAAATACTTAAATATCAATAAACATGTTTCTGTTGGTCTTTGTAATAAACTGGATCACATTTGGTTCTAGCAGGCAACACAGTTCAGGTTTGACTTGATAAGTGGAAATTCAGTCAGTTCTGCGGCTGTTAAACGAGCCCAGATCACCATCCCTCCTCCGCCGTGCCTGACGGTTGGTTGAACTAATATGTTTTCTGGAAGTTGAGGTCTGTGGAGTTTGAGCATTTCAGATGCTGAATTAGACTGGCAGTGGTCTTCATGTTTTCCAGTTGAAAATAATCTTTTTCTCTGATGGACTTGTGATCGTTTGGAAACGGCAGCGAGTTGCTAACCTGTGGTTACAGCTTTGCACCTGGGAGACGTTTCAGTTTCATTCTAATAAGACTTGAGGAGAACATGCAAATGACGTCAGAAGCCTCGTTGTCCTAGTCATAAACATTAGTCTCGCTAGCGCTAACAGTATAGAAACACAGCATTTAGTGGAGGCTAATGCTAAGGCGCTAACCTCAATTCAAATGACATTTTCCCTCCAGCAGCAATTTAATTTAATCTTGTTCTTCACTCTTTTATTTTGCTCCTGCATGTTTCCTGTCTAAATTAAAAAGCATTAACATAAATGTCCAACTGTTTGAAGCAAAACAATGTTGAACTTTATTCAACTGAACGTCCCTAATTTAAGGCCAAGTAAATTAGCGCTAAATATTTTCAAATATAGCAAAAGAGCAGAAAATGATCTCCTCTGTTAGTGCCTTAGCAGATTAGCAGAACCACAGCTTGTACTGTATAATTGCTTAATACACATTGTGACACCAAATGTAACTGCCAGCTGTTTTTCCAGGCACTTTTCTTCTCTTTTGTTCTTTGATCTTTGTCTATCAGCTGCAGGAATCAGCAGACAACTGAAAAGTTGTTCCAAACAGCAAATGTCAGAGCTGAGTAACGAGGCACAGGGAAGCTAAGTAGATGTGAAAATGTCAGAGATTATCACTTTGGGGCCCAGTTTGAAGCTTTGTGTTTGCAATAACTGGGAGACGCGCTGAAAAATGTCAAATCCAAACTGATTTTTATGGTTCTCATTCTGCACAAGATCAAAGCTGCGTCGCTCGTCTTCTGAGACAAAACCACACGTTTCTGTGTCAGGGGAGTAATCACAGCAGACAGAAGAACTCTGCAGGTAATCAGGAGATCATAAATGGGTTTTTAGTGGAAATAAGTCTCTCAGTGGACTCATGTTGCACTAACTTCCACCCTAAATACCGTCTTTTGTCTGTGTGTGGACACATAAACCTGCTCTGGGTTTATGTCTCCTAAATATTACATCCATTTTAATTAACTTCAGTTTTATGAAGAATCTTAAATAATAAACCTCCTGTCATGAACTGATTATTGGGATGAATAAATTATCAGTTTAGTTTTTAAATTCAGAAACGGCTGAAATACTTCTGAGCAGTTTGACCTTCACAATAAAACAATGTAAAAAAGGCTCTAAATTGTAAATAACTTATTTGAATTTGTTGTTTGTCAGACTGAAACAATAATTTATCCGTGACAGACGGATAAATATATATAATATTATGATGGAAGAGTCATGAGTTTATGAAGATACAGAATCTTCTGTTAGATCTTTGATGTAGCAAAAGGTTTTTGTTTGTTTTCCAATTAAATAAAATCTCTTTACGTTTGTGACAGTGGACCTCAGGTGTTAAATATGTTAATATATTTGTTCAATCTCAGCTGTGATTCATACAAGTTGGTAAATTGATCCAAACTTCTTCAAATATGTTTAAATTCTGTTATAGTTTTGTGTGAAACGGTGATGATCTTGAAATCTGCAGCAATAACTCGGCTGTATTTAAGCTTTTTGCTCAGTGGAAACTAATAATAAATCGTCTTCGTACCATCATCATCACAGTTGCATTTATTGAATGCAACTGTTCTGAAAACAAAACCTATGAAATCACAAACTCTGTAACTGGAATAGTTTAGGTAAACTTTAGTAAACCTTTGTATTATATTACTTTAGGGAGGAAACTCATTCTGGCTGCTTGTTTCCTCGATCTTGTCCGTTCGGTCTCTACAGTTCACTGATTGACCTCTCCCCTCATTCCTGAACAGAACCAGGTTTCCTCCAGCGCCACTCGTTGTTGTCTGGGTGATGCTGGGAACCTTTAAGGCGCTCTCTTTGTCCTGACTGATGGTGCGCAGATGAAGCCATGCTGGCTCTGACCAGCACGGCTCCAGCTGCCGTTTCACATCTACCTGCAGACATGAAAGCGCCCCAGGCTGCTGGTCGAGGCGCCTCCATTGTTCTCAGCTTTGCTCATTTCCAGCACCGCGCCTGCGGCGGAAAGCACCTTTCAGGCTGACGTCCTGTGAAACATGCGCGGTAATGAAGAGGTGCATATGCGGCGTGGCATTTCCTCCGCCGCCTGCAGACCTTCAGTACAAAGTGAGACGCAGTCCCTGGTGTCAGGGCTTTGATGGAGATGGATGGAGCCATTGTGGTCGCGTTAAGATAAAGGTATTGCTTGTTGACATTTGCGTTACGCTGCAACAGTTCCATCAGGTGAGCTCTCAGAGGTGCACAACAGAAAGGAGATCTGGGAGCTAAAGGACGCAGATTTATTAGTTTCATCTGTCTGGAGGCTCCAGCAGCTCAATTCATCTGTTCTGATCAGAAACAGCAACTTCTAAGGGTTTTCTTGTTTGCACTTGTCTCATATTTGTGTCATATTGTGTAAAAGATAATCCACTCTATGTCTTAGAATTTTCTCGCTATGCAGACTTTATTGAATGCAGTTTTTCACTGACAGTCGAGGCCAAGCGTGTTGACGTGTTTTACAAAGTCTTTCAGTTTTTTGTGGTAACCAAGGAGAATAGCTAAGAGGTTCTGATCATCGAAGAATCCATGTTGGTCTCCTCCTGTGTTCACACCAGAGGCGTAGATGTTGTTTAACATCAGCAGCAGATGATCCAGGTGTAACATCTGGAAGCACCAGGACTGACAGTAGAGGATTGGACCAAAACATCTTCTCTGATAAATCCTCCTTTTGATTGTTTAAGGCAACTTATTGGTAGAACACAAGATGATGGAAGAAACTAACTCTGTTTTGTGCTGTTTTTAGTTTGGGTCATTTTTGGCTGGTTGGTTTGGATAAGTATCTTGATGGTCAGTTTATGGTAGTTGGTTGGTTGGTTGGTTGGTTAGTTGGTTCATTGGTTGGTTGGTTGGTTGGTTGGTTGGTTCATTGGTTGGTTGGTTGGTTGGTTGGTTGGTTCATTGGTTGGTTGGTGGGTTGGTTGGGTCGCGGTTGAAGAGTTAGCTTGGTGGCTGGTTGGTTTATTGCTTCTCTGTTCTGAAATGTGATGACTGAAATTTTAAAAAGTTTTTGCCGTTCTGATTGAGCCAGATTGGATGTGAAAGTTGTTTGATGTCTGTGTTTCAGGTCTGGTGAAGCTGGGTCTCCACTGTGTCACAGGTCAAAAGGTCGCCATAAAGATCGTCAACAGAGAAAAGCTCAGCGAGTCTGTTCTAATGAAGGTAAGACTGTTTCACCTCTAAACAGGGAGGAGCATGATTCCTCTTTCAGCCTGCCGCTGATCACTGTTATGCTGGACACTTCTGATGCAAGGATTCACTTCTGAAAATGATTCATGTTTTTTACTGGGTGGTGGGTGCATACAGGGAACCTGACTGATGATACACAGTAAATGTTTTTGTTTGTAGAAGAGATTAGCTTTTCTGAAAATGAGCAATACGTTTTTCTCTCTGGAAGAGAACCTACAGGTGCGTCTAATCCAGAGATATAAAGTCAAGCAGTCACTGTTTTCTAGCAGGAATTGTTTCTAGGAGCTTCCTAGCGTCGGTTTTGCAGAAACAGTCGTGTTTCACTCCCACAGGAGCCAGAAATAGAGCAGAAAGTGATGCAGGTGCACTTTAGAGCTGTCACCGTGTCACCCACACGTATTGAACCGGCTACAGTCTCGTACAGCGCAGGTGTTCGGTCTCACACGGCGGACAGGCAGCTGCTCCTGTTATTACCGCCGTCCCTCCTACGCCCTGAGCAAACAGGTGGATGCAGCGCAGGCCGAGTGAGTCACGTGTGGCGCTCTGACTCGTTCGCTGGACAACGCTTTGCTTCCTGCTGTGGGACGGGTTGAACATTTTCTCCTGTTTGGTCATTTTGCTGAGAAAAGTTCTGATTTATTCTGAACATTCGTAACACACGAATAAGTGCTACTTTTGTTTTAGTTCATGTAAAAATTTTATTTAATGTGCTGCACATTTCTGAACTGTCTTTGATGTGAAACTAAACATGCTAACTGGTCAGGTGACCTCTGACCCTCAATGGTTTCACTGGATTAGAGGTGAACAGACGGGTTGGAGCTTCTTACTCAGCTTCCCCTCCTCCTGTTATATTAATATAACATCATTTTGATGTTTTTTAAATGTAAAATGTGGTTTTCAGCCTGTTGTCTTTATTTGGTCTTCAGTTGCTCAGGATTTTCATCCGATCTGCTTTGATTCTTCTTTTAGGAACTTTATTATGAAAGTGGACTTCTGAACAACTAGTGGGATTATTTCTGCTAAATTTCATCTTGCTGCAGAGTAAAACTGGAGGATTTGTCTCATTAAAGTGATTTTCCACTTTCCCTCCATCAGGAAGGTTTTCTGACTCGACAGCCTCATTTCGATCTGTCTCACTCAATCTCTGATGTTAAAATGTCAGAGTTTGTCTCAGCATTTACAGTGTTTTAATCTGCATTACTGGCACATGAAGTCGTTCATCATCAGCAGAGCCAATTTTCTTCCAAAATGTCTTTTTTCACCTCTTTCTGAGCCTCTGCTCCAGCATGAACGTCGTTATGAAACCGTGTGTGAGAGAGACTGCAGAGGAGCCGGTGGAGGTCACATGACCTCGCCACTTTCATCCTATTGGTCAGCGTGAGGAACTCTGTGGCTCTGCAGTTAATTGGCTGTCAACACGATGCTGAAGCGAAGTCTGGCGTTGAGTGAAGGAACGTTAAGGCGACGGTGTCAGGTCAGAGCGGAGCTCGCTGCTGATTGGTTCCTGGCTAAGCCATCAGATTGGAAGAGTTTGTGGTGAATTGCATGTGACGGAGTTTTATATTTTCTGCTAACTGAATGTGAAAACCTCCCGACTCTCAGGTCAAACATGCTTCATGTGGCAGGAGAGGCGAAAACATTTCATGTGCAAAACAGTTCAGAATGATTTGATTTAAACTTTTATTTCTGCACTGGATTCACAAAGCAAATTTCACTAAATACCTGCATGAGGAGTAGTACCCATAATGTCCAGCAGGTGGGAGCAAAGTGCAATTGTTTGCTTGAAGTTTCAGTTTTTCACACTGAAGATATTATTATAAAAATCATGATAATTGAGAGCTTCAGGTCCTTTGATTGTTAAAGTTGGTTTGTGAACTTTAACCCTTTAACTGAATTAATCTTCAAATTATAAAATTATTACATAGTTTGTTCAAAAATACTCTAGTGGCTGTTATATAAGAAAACAAGAGAAACTTATGTTCACTTTTACTAAATAATCAAACCATGTAACCATGCAGGTTAGCTTTGGCTGGTTAGCGGTCCATGGTTAGCAGTAGCTGGTTAGCGGTGCATGGTTAGCAGTAGCTGGTTAGCAGTGCATGGTTAGTGTTAGCTGGTTAGCGGTGCATGGTTAGCATTAGCTGGTTAGTGGTGCATGGTTAGCTTTGGCTGGTTAGCGGTCCATGGTTACTGTTAGCTGGTTAGCGGCGCATGGTTAGCTTTGGCTGGTTAGCGGTCCATGGTTAGCATTAGCTGTTAGCAATGCATGGTTAGTGTTAGCTGGTTAGCGGTCCATGGTTAGCAGTAGCTGGTTAGTGGTGCATGGTTAGCTTTGGCTAGTTAGCGGTCCATGGTTACTGTTAGCTGGTTAGCGGTGCATGATTAGCTTTGGCTGGTTAGCGGTCAATGGTTAGCATTAGCTGGTTAGCAGTGCATGGTTAGCTTTGGCTGGTTAGCGGTCAATGGTTAGCATTAGCTGGTTAGCAGTGCATGGTTAGTGTTAGCTGCTTAGCGGTCAATGGTTAGCATTAGCTGGTTAGCAGTGCATGGTTAGTGTTAGCTGGTTAGCGGTGCATGGTTAGTGTTACCTGGTTAGCGGTGCATGGTTAGCATTAGCTGGTTAATGGTGCATGGTTAGCTTTGGCTGGTTAGCGATCAATGGTTAGCATTAGCTGGTTAGCAGTGCATGGTTAGTGTTAGCTGGTTAGCGGTCAATGGTTAGCATTAGCTGGTTAGCAGTGCATGGTTAGTGTTAGCTGGTTAGCGGTCAATGATTAGCATTAGCTGGTTAGCAGTGCATGGTTAGTGTTAGCTGGTTAGCGGTGCATGGTTAGCATTAGCTGGTTAGTGGTTCATGGTTAGCGTTGCGGCTGAGTTCTGTCTGCTGATCCAGTAAGAGGCGACTTTGGCTGCAGTTTTCTGCTCCTCTGAGCTCTGCTGACGTCTTTCTATTGATGAAAACCTTTCCCTCCCTTTGCGCCTGTCTACCCGGAGAACCCCCCTGTTGTCATGGCAACCATTACTTTTTAATGTGTTTTGTTGCGAGTCATGGCTGTGGTGAACTCAGGCGGAGGAGTCCAAGCAGCCAGGTGAAAATGTAGAAAACCTGCGTCGGCGGGGATTTCCTCACTTCACTCCATCGTCTGTGACATTTAAAGACGTTTCTGCTGCTTTTCTGCTGCATCTTTTCTCGCTGAACTTTGTGGCGCGTTGAGCGTCATTCTGAGCAGGTTTTGCATATGAATGTCTCCTTTTGTTCACACATTTACATTCCCCAGCAGAACCTGACAAACTGTTGCTCTGTGTAGACAGATTGTTTTCTTTTGTTTGCTCTTTATCAAATCCCTTCAATGGAGAAGAAAATATTTTTTTATTGTGTTTCTTGCTGATTTACTGGACAAAACGAGAAAATCGTTTTTGATCCTGAATGAAGAAATATTAGGAATTATTAGATAATCTGGTTTAGGATGAATCTTCACCTCATTTTCACTAATATCATTATTTTTGGCTGGTTTTCTGTTTCCTCTACTGGAAGCCAAGCTTGCAATGTGAATTAATAAAAACAACCAAAACAAACATGCTAGCCTAGCATTAGCACAAGAAAAGGTTTGTGGTTTTTTACCAAAGACTAAAGAAAAATCCTCCAGCACTAAAATCTGACGCCTCCATCTTGTTTCCATCTGGTGAAGAAGGAAGTTGCTCTCAGCGTCTTCAGAGGTTTTTGTGTCATTTCCTTCAGTGGTTCTTGGTGCAGCGCCCCCACAGGCCAGGAGGGGAACAGGTTGGTTCGACTCAGAGCCACAGCAGCTGGAGCAGCTGATGGACTTCTGGTCCCTGATTGAACTGAAAGAAACATCGTCTATCAGGACTGGAGCAGCTGGAGGTCACAGCAGTTTGTTCTCCAGGTCAAAGGATCAGAAGTTTTCTTGGTTTTTGTTGCTGAACGATGGAGGAGAGTATCTGACCTTCTCCCACCGCTGACCTCAAACCAAAGCTTCTCTGCAGATGAAGCTTTCGCAGAGGAGAGGCTGTGAAGGCTGCCGGCTTCATCTCACTCATCATCAGACGCCTGAGTGGATGAAAGAAAGGACCGGCCGCCGCCGGGCCGTTTCCCAACGGGGAGATTCTCCCTGCTGATGTGATGTTTCTCTGCAGACTTTCCTTCTTTTCCTCTTCACTTCTCATTTATGTTTATTTTTCTTCTTGATAAACCTTGATGGAAATTGTTTGTGCAGCAAATTGATGTAATTAAACAATATGGAATAACTCAGAGTTAGGAAAATACTGCAGTGCAAAGTGGGTCATTAGAGTAGAACTAGCTGAGTAAAGTATGACATCGTCTGCATAAAAATGCACTTTAGCCAAAAACTGGGGAAAAAATACAGCCTTGCGGGACTTTGTTTAAATTTTCTTCAAAAAACTGGACTGTTATCCATGTGGAAGAACAAACTCTGTCCACCAGAGTGAAACGATCAAATGAACAAACTGTCACTCTGGAAATTATGGGTGGAAATCTGAGGAGGGAAAAGAAAGATCCGTCCTGCAGGACGATCCGTCAGCTGCAACCTGATTGATAGTTTTTCATCAGGAGAATTAAAGTTCTCAGGAAAACCAGAGGAGCTGCAACAAAACGCTGACTGAGAGGATTTAAGTTCATGATTCAGCAATTTTTTCCCTCCACTGGATTTGGAAAAAAAAAAAAAAAAAAAAAAAAAAAAAAGGATCCTGACCAAAACATTTCAACAATTTAATGTCACAAATGCAGAATGTCGGCTGTTTGGTTGTGTTCATGTTGTTTCCAGTGGTTCAGGTCCAGGACTTTTCTTTCTTTCCCTCTTTGTTTCTTCACCTGTTTTCTGTTTAGTGCGGAGCAGACTGCTCCTCCTGTCGCCCCTGAATGGATTCCTGTTGCTCCAGGAAGCGCCTGAACGCATCGCGTCGTTCAGGAACTTCGCGTCTCGCAGTCTGATTGGACCGCGAGACGGTCCAAACTGCCATCTGTTGCCATGACGTCTCCTCTGGACATCATGGCAACAGATGGCAGTTTGATTACCGAGCGGATGTTCTGATTTTCGGCCCCCGGCGGCCCCCAGTGACCCCCAGCAGCCCCACTGGCCCCGTCAGCCCCCATTGGCCCCACTGGCCCCCAGCAGCCCCCATTGGCCCCACTGGCCCCCAGCGGCCCCCAGCAGCCCCCATTGGCCCCATCGGCCCCCATTGGCCCCACTGGCCCCCATTGGCCCCATCGGCCCCCGGTGGCCCCCATTGGCCCCATTGGCCCCACTGGCCCCCGGTGGCCCCCGGCAGCCCTCATTGGCCCCACTGGCCCCCAGCAGCCCCCATCGGCCCCCGGCAGCCCCCATTGGCCCCACCGGCCCCCGGTGGCCCCCAGCAGCCCCCATTGGCCCCATTGGCCCCCAGCAGCCCCCATTGTCCCCATTGGCCCCTGGTGGCCCCCAGCAGCCCCCATTGGCCCCACTGGCCCCTAGTGGCCCCATTGGCCCCCGGCACAGTTCTGACGTTGAGCCGAGGAGTTTGTTTCTCTGAGAAAATGGAGGAAAATATGTGTTGGCAGGTTTCAAACATGAAACCAGCAGAGGAACAGATGATGATAAAATTAGATTTTAACGTTAAGAGATGCTGGATTGTTGAACTTTTTCAATATTCTAAACTCAGATTTGGGTTTGAAAACGGCTGACAGCTGCAGGAAACCTTTCTTCAACGCAGTGACTGCCTGTTTGTGGGGAAACGTTTTGCTCACGTTGCTTCCTTCTCTTTTGAATAGTTCACAACTTCTTCCTCATATTTTTTTATTCCATTTTCAAAATAAGAGTCTACCTGAGTCACATTTTGGTGATGGAGGATTTCATGGCTGCTTCAGTCGGTATGGATGTGATTCTGGTTTTACCTCTGGGGATTACAGGAGAGGTTTAACTTTTCAAATGTTGCCTCATGTGTTGCTGAGCAGCAGGAAAGGTGACAGAGTTACGCCTCGGTAAGAATTGAGCCCCATTAAGAGCCTGGAAGCCCGGAGTTGAACCTGAAGTTGCCTCAGTCTGATCCGGCCTTGTAGAGCAGCAGGATATTCGCTGTCAGTCTGGAGTCTCGGTGTCGAGTCGCTGGCAGGTTTCAGATAAGATCTTTGATCTTGTGCTTGGAGGTGAAACAATCTGTAGTTTTTCTCCTTAAAGGACTTTGATAAAACCGACAAAGGAGGATAAATAATGTGGCATCGCAATTCTTCAAACAGTTTGTGTGTTTGGATGTGATAGAAGCAACTTTAGGTTTCAAGCCGTAGAAATGTCTAAACTTCTGTTGCATTTCACACTTTGGGTGTTAAAATTCCAGCTTTACTTTCACTGTTTGTGGTGCTGTGATGGACAAACAGAAGAAAACATTGAGTTTCTCTGTATCCTTGCAGCAACAAGATCTTTCTCTATGAGATGTGTGCATGTTAATGTTCAGACTGTGTTTCCTGTCTGAACATTAACAGCCTGGCTGTGTTAGTCCAGTCCAGACCAGTAAAGCCAGTGAAGGTGTGATCTGATGCTGAATGAGCTGAGAGGCAGAGAACGCTCTAACACTCGCCTGGGGATAAAAAGCAGCAGAGGTTGAACTCTGGATGACCACGGCGTCCTCACGCTGACTTTTCATCTCACTTTATGAAAGAGACACGGAGCGTTGGCACTTGTAATGAGGTTTCTCAGTCTGGAGATGCTGGGCTGTGAAATGTCACACGTTTATTTCCATTCCTCCCATCACACATGAACACAACCAGCACTAATTGCTTTGTATTAACATCCAGACGTCCAGGAGCTAATTGAATTTAAAGCGGCTCTTCTTCCTGCACAACCCGACTTATTAGAGTCTGAAACATCATCACCTTTCTAAGCAGTGGACTCAAGCAGGAAGCAGCTCTGCTGTCTCTGCTCTGCAGGAACGATGAGTTTCACCTGCAACCTTCCACCAGCCGACACAGCGCTCTTTATTACAGCACATTAAGAAACCATACGGGACATAATTGAGTTTAATAACCGTCAGTGTGGCATCGACTCAGGGGCGCCAGGTTCAGATCCTGCTTACCTTGTACATGTCTTTAATTAGCCTCTGCCAGGCGGCACTGTGAGCCGGCGGAGAACCTATGACAACAGAGGCGACTGTATCTGATGTGTGAAGGCAGAGACAGCATTCACAGAGGATCAGTTACCGACGAGGGAAACCCAGAGAACGATGACGGACTGGAAAACCAGAGCAGGAAACTCACGGAGGGAGTGAAGGAGGACATCAGGGTTGATTCAGTAGGAAGAGAAATCGGCCTGAGATCTGATAAAAAGAATAATAATGTTTGTTTTTATGGTCTTTTTCTGCATGAGATCATCACAGGAAGCCATGAGGAGGAGAGCAAATGAAACGTTTCAGTTAAATTTGTTGGAACAATCTGTGAGCCGTTACTACCCTTGAATCCAGTCCCAGTTTGTTAGGTTCTAAAGTCCGGTTCGTTTGTGGAGGTGTGAATGCACAATTGGACCAAAAGAGTGAATTCTGGTCCACCTGCAAACCTCTGGCTGTTTGGTTGAAGTGAGATCTGGAACAGACCGAATGGGAACGCCGAGCGGACTGGAGACCGCTCCAAATGCATTCTGGGTAAATAGTTCATGGTTCTTTACCAAAGGAGAAAGAAAAATCCTCCAGTCGTTAAATTCTGACGCCATTCCTGTTTTGTTTCCATTTGGTGAAGAGGGAAGTTGCGCTCAGTGGGTCTGGGCACAGCGCCCCCCACAGGCCGGTTCTGCAGGACTCTGGGTCCAAAGATTGAAACATGATTTCTTTTATTATGTATGTGCTGCCAGCCTCCGGCGCCGTCCTCAGTGTCGGGGCTTTGAAGAGCGGCGGCTTTGATGGAAGTGAAATCTGACTTTCAGGGTCTTCTGTCCAGACGGCGGTGAGGCGTTCTGATGAAGAGGCAGAAGAAAGGACATGTTGACGATCAGCGGGATGGATTCCCACTTATTCTATAAATATTGATGCTCTCTGGTCGCTGTGGACTCACCAGTTAGAAGATAATCAAATCTTCATCATCAGACCATTACATCCTCCTCGTCTTCTGGAATCTGACCGTCTGAGTCAGAATCGTCTAATTCATCAACGTTTTGTTACTTCCATGTTTCCATCCTCCTTCAGAAGATGAAACGTTCCCACAGGTGTGAGATGAAGAGACTTTAAATCATTTCCACTAAACCCTTAAAGCTGCAGGCGCCTGAAAACCCCTGGATTCGCTGATTCTCACACTAAAGTTTTAGATTCATCTTAGCTTTTAAGATCATTTCAAGCAGTGCTGTCACAACCTGCCGTTCATTACAGTATTGAATGATTTCACTGTGGTTCAGTAAAACATTCAGAGTATTTAGTTTAGTCGGACTCCAGACTCCTGCAGCCTGTCCGGTTTCTGGGGGAGGAGAAAATATTTGTCTTTGCAGGAATCAGAACAAGCTGGACGTCTGTGAAGATCTGCTGACAGAAACCGGAGATGTGAGGAGTCACAGTGTCTGTCACACCGCGGTTCTGGTGTGACTTTTAACGCTTCAGTCACTGATCGGACCAGGAAGTGGAGCAGGTGAAGTTCTGACTGGCCTGTTGGGAAAACTCGGCCAGCTGAACAGGATGTTTAGATGTTTAGTAACATGTCAGAGTAAGAACCGCTCTGCCAGTTTGTTTCTGCAGCTCAGAGGTCCAGAACAGGCCCGGCCTCGGGCCACTCAGGCACCAGCAGGCGGCAAATGGACTGAACAGCAGGCGGTCTTAATGCTGCTCGAGGCTGTGACTGTAAAAACATTAATGACGCTCAGGTGAAACTACAGGCGGTAAAAACACTTCAGACATTCTGCTGCAGCTTCTGATCCAAACAAACATGAAACAGTAACGCTTATTTTTACAGACCTGGAAAACTGATCCAAAATGTTTTTAAATAAAATGTTGTATATTTTCTGATGGGAATGCAGCTGTTGTTTCTTCCTGGTCATTGCTGGTGACCTTCCAGCAGCCTGACTGAACAGAAAACATGTCTGTTGGCTTCAGACTTTCTCTCTTTACTGTAAATTTAACTCCAGACTTTGGAGGAATTTGATGTTTTCTGAATGAATTGAACAAACTGCAGGCTGTTGGTTCATTTATTCTGCAGTGGATCTGGATATTTTCCAGCCGTTTGTTGTTTTTCTCTGTGAACTGAGTGAATTTGGACCGTTCAGCCTCACACGGCGGTTCAGTTTGTCGGGTTTTTCCTGCCAGCCTGAAAGAGACGATGTGAGAACTGAAATGATTTCTGTTTTCTGTCGCTGCAACAAGCAGCTTCCCGTGTTTCTGGTTGTTGAGGCGTGACCAGCTGGTCGCTGGAACACATTAGTGTTAAACTAAAGTGTCAGACTTTAAGCAGCAGATCAGCCGTGGTTACTGCTGAACCAACTGGGGTTAAAGTGTGAATTTCTGCTTCGGCTGCCTCCAAACAACATGGCATGAACCCCTGCAGGCCCACTTTGTCTGATTAAAGTGATGTAACAGAAAGATGCTGCGTGTCGGCTTTCATCAGATGCTCTGGCTTCGGGTCCGGAGGTTTTTACTCTCAGCTCAGCTGCTGCTTCAGTGTTTTTCACTCATTCTGTGTGTTTTTGTCTGCAGGTGGAGCGAGAGATCGCCATCCTGAAACTCATCGAGCATCCTCACGTCCTGAAGCTGCACGATGTTTACGAAAACAAGAAATACCTGTAAGCTCCTTTTGAAAGGTTCAGTTCAGCTCCTAGGTCTGGTTTTCTTCTTCTGTGAAAACTGAGATTAGATTTTCTGGCTGGAAAAATAAAAGCAAAAGGTTTGAATGCAGGAGGAACCAGAGAGGAACCGATCCTGCTCAGGGAGACCAAGCAGAGACTCCAGGCTGAGATCCAAACCAGATTTTCACCTGAGTTCTGTCTGGATTAAAGTTTTCCTTAAAGAACAAAGAGAAAAAGAAACATAACATTATGAAGATAACTTTATATATATATGTATATATATATATATATATATATATATAATTAAATTCCCTTCTCACCCACCGCGGGTGGTTCTTATCCTCTGAGCTCGGGTCCTCTACCAGAGGCCTGGGAGCTTGAG
>CAEGAD010023315.1:0-37518 GCA_903067055.1 Poeciliopsis paucimaculata
TGTTTTAATTGCTGGTTTTTCATATTTGTGTGGTACTTTGTAATAAGTTCCTAATGTATCATACATTTATTAACTCAGCATTCAATTCTTTTTTTTTTTTTTTTTTTTTTTTTACAATATGTGAAAGTGACCAAACTTGCTTAAAAAGTTCATTTTAAAAGAGTAATAGGGAGGCCATCTAGTTCTACCTTCATTCTTGCAACATTTCTGACATCCCTCCTCTGGATAGCACAGAAAGAACCTCTCTTTCCTCCTTTCAGTCGTCTGCACCCACCATGTCACCTATGTGGAAGCCCCAGAGCCTGGGTGCCAGAGGTAATTACAGCAGCAACAAGCTCTCAGAGCAGGGCGGCACTGGCAGGTCACTGCCCGAGAGAGAGGGGTAGAAACCATGGCCACAACTCTTGTCGTGATTGGTGAAGGAATCAACCTGGAGGAGTTAAAATAAGGCAACGGAGACAAGAGCTGACGGGTAACAGAGGAAAGGTGTTTTTGGTTTGGTTATAGACTCAAAAGTATACTTTTTCATCGCAGAAAATAATTGGGAAAAGGCAAACAAGAAAAGTCACAAAGAAAAGAAGCATTAAATGTTTAAGATTAGACATTAAGATAGAGAAAACTAGACAAAAAGACAAAGTGAAGGAGAATGGGGGGGGGCTTCAGTGTACTTCGGTGAAAGCGTGACATATAATGCAGTACACAGTCTGGCAGAGGGGCCTGAGGATCTTCCACTACTGTCACCTTGACTCTAACTCTTGGTGCTGGTCCAACTGCCAGCTTAACTCTAAATCTAGCTGTAGAAAATGGAGTCTCTGCCTAAAGTACACTACGCTTACACAAAGAATGGTATGTACCGTACGATTAACCCTTGGCCAATGACACTGCATTCTTTCCTATTTCCATGCTAGCTTTTTTTAAAAATCTTTTTATTGAATACCACATCAGGGAGATGTGCCTTTCTTCTCCAGTTGTATTTGGGCTTGTTGTTCACAATGAATATTTCATATTGACAATACAAATAACAAAACATATTCAAATAAAAAAAAGAAAAAAATCGTGAGCCCAAGACAGCCAAAAGTGGCCCGAGAGTAATGATGTTCCAATGTTTACATGGAGAAAAGAAAGAAGAAATGCCATCAGAAAGCAATAGGCATCCTACACAATGGGCTTCCTACACACAGATTTAAAAGCACCTATAGCAAAATCTCCTTGTTACTCATCTCTGTGGTAAATGACTATTTGATAAAAAAAAAACAAAAAAAAAAACTGTATTTCAAAATACAAACATGCTGTTGTCACTCTTTAACACACAAATGTGCACCAGCACTTCTAATTCTTTCCGTTACTATGTGGCAAATGTGTAGGGATCATACATGTCTCATTTTTCTAGAAAAGAAAATAAAAATAAAAACATTTTACTTGTGAAGCATTGCAGTACTCTAGCGGTCAAAATGTTACTGCAGAAATACATACTACTTTAATTCCATAAATATGTAAAAATCCATGTTTTTTGGTCCTAAAAAATTACTTCAAGCTAATGCTTCACATTTAGTGATTGGAAGGGAAGTTAAATTATTCACATGGCAGCTGCAGTCAAATGGCCCCAGACACAGAAACAAAGCTGATACAGCTAATCTTCATAAGTAAACATTCAAGAGGAAACTTTGAGTATGTGGTTATTAATGTATTTTTGTAATAAGTGTAGCTATGGACATCACAGATGTTCTGTTTAAAAGCAATGAATAGTTTCTTGATTTCAAGATGTTTTTATCATCTGACAACAATATATTTTGCTTTTAAAATAAGATTAATTATATAGATATAACTAACGGTGTAAATGCAATTAAATCATTCACTTGTTCTATTATGCTAGACACTAGTCACAACCTTTTTTACTGATATTAATCACTTTTACTCAGGGCATATTTCTGTAGTAAATGGAGTAAACAGACAAAGATTCTCTGAAATATGTCTTGCAATACCAGCAGTGCCCTTTTATTCCTGTTGTTCTTGGTCTCCTTTCAGCTACTGTGTATGTATGTTCAGCTTTATATGTATTTTAAAATGTGCACAAATGTTTTTTTTTTCTTTAAATCTCAAGAAGAAAACTGTGTTTAAAGAGGGGGGAAAAAAAGAGGAAAAATAAACTTCTTCCCGATGACACCCATGAGGCACCTCACATTTCTTTGAAAGTTGGATTTTATTTCACGTCGACAGTTATTCGCACAAAAACTCCAGCAGAACCTCACTTTTGCATTGTCAGTACCCTCTCCCTCCGAAAAAGAAAAAATGAAATAAAATAAAACAGAAAAATGGAGCGACGGGAACAGATCCAAGCAAAGCGCAAACTGCTTTACAGTTGCTGCACAACAAATAAACAAACATCTGGAAGCATTCAGAGCACCCCATTAGAAGGGCTCTGGGCTTTGCCAAAAAGGGGTAAATGATGAGGAATGGGCTGTCGAGAGGCTCGTGGAGACAGGGGAGAGGCCAGATGATGGAGCTGTGGGTGTTAAGCACTGCCTTTTAGAGCTCAGCTGGGCTCATAGAGATCTACACCTGCTGCTATTGCCTCCTCCCCTTCTCTTCTGCACCAGACATCTGGATGGGATACATGACTAATGGATGACTAAACTGCTCATGTTGAAACTTAGTTGTCATTATGAAGAAAAAGGTTGTTGGTGTGACGGATGACTCAATGTTATTTCTTATTGCGATAAGTGAAACTAAAAAGTGAGCTTGACGACTCTGAGAAGTGGTGGTGCATCAAAGCATTTACTTAAAGCGTGTTTCTCGTTTTTTATATTAAGCTGAGCTAAATGCCTTGATTATAAATAAAGGATGATTTGCAAGTTGTGAGGTTCTGCTGGGTTATACACACACACACACACACGCCCACGCCCCCACGCCCACACACACACACACGCATATATATGTGTATATATGTATTTGTAAATTAATTGAATCATTACCTAACAGACATCTGTTTCTTGACTCTAGTTAGTCATTGTACGACATTATTTCCCACATTGTTCATGAGTGATAGTTTAGCTCTGTTTGATATCATTTCATAAAAACTCCCATTGTTTCCCTGAAATTCTTCCCGTTCTCGTTTGGACTGCCTGACGTGTTCTGTGAGTATGAAAATGTCCTCACTGGAACTTTTGAGAAAACACAGAACACCTTTGACGTGTCCCTTTAGACTCCATGTCCAAGCTCTGAGAGATGTTTTGCTCAGGCCCATAATGATTATTCCAGCAGGATGTGTCCCCTGATAGACATCATGGTTAAACACTCCTCTTTAGTTATACAAGGGCACAGGCCCCTGTGTTAATAAAATGAGTCATATGGAAAAAGCAAAGAGTAAACATATCTTCCAGATTTTTTTTCAAATGCCATTTGCAAAGCCACTGTCCACAAACCTTGGTAATAAAGCAAGCAAAAGGCGATGTGAGCACTCAATATTGATGGCAGACGACAGAAGATAAAATATTGCTTTTGAAAATTATACTGAACAGATTTGACTACCAGATCTTCAGCTCTAACAGCGAAGAGAGACAACCTCTATCTAGAATGTGCTGAAATTATTTTATTAAACCTTTCATGAATTTAGTTTATACTTTTTTTCTTGGTGTTTAAGTTGACCTTATTTGCAGATTGTGCATCTTAATTTATTTATTGTTTATTCTAAAACAAGGTGAAAGTTCAATCCGTTCTGCCCCCAGATATAAAAATCCTCCTGTTCTTTGTAGCCTTTTAGGTACTACCAAAATGCTATAAAATTTTCAATCAAGCTGTTTTTACCTCGGTTAAAACAAAACTTTACATTTCTTATGTTGCATTACGTTTTTTTTGTTTTTTTTAATTCATGTCATTAACCATCTTTTTATCCACCTAGTTGTAATTTTTGTCTGTCTGTTGTTTGTACCATTTGAATACTCATAAACTAATAGGATTAATCAATATCCTTTATGGATGTATGTGCCCTGAATTGATGTGCCAGTCATTTGAAAACAGTTTTTATTTATTGTAGAAGAATCTGGTCCTTAAAAAAGTTTCATTCATACAGTGCTAGAGCTTCTCTACTTCCATCTAACATAAATTTATGATGAAAAAAAAACCAAAAGCTTTAAAACAATTTCACAGCCCCATTTAACAACTTCTGATTTCATCGGTTTCATATCACAACAGTAACATCAGTATTATAAATACACCACCTTGTATTATGCAGCTTCTATTTCCCTTATCTGACTGAAATGATGCGGCATTATTTGTCTCTGGAGTGGATTGGAACAGCAACAAGAATATCCATTTAAGTCAGTCTATGGAGATGGATGAGGGTAGAGGGGACAAGGTAAAGTGGGCCTGCAATCTCTCATCGTCGCTTTAAATGAGAACACTGCTCCACTCCACTTTTTTTTGGTTTGTCTTTTTTTTTTCTTTTTTCTTTTCCTTTTTAAGGCGTGTCTGTCCTTGTTATTGCTAGCCCTGGAAATCACCTTTCTGCATTTTCTCCTTCACAGTCAAGCTAGATTAAAATGCCAAGATAACCTCCTCAGCGTCCATGACAGGCTTCACTGCCAGCGTCTGACGAGCAAGTTCTAAACTGCTTTGAGAAAGCAGCCTTCCACCAAGTGTCATTATCTCGCTGTTATCGGATGGCACTTCTCTAGCAGTGTGTGAATAATTCTGTTTGTGCTGGCTTTGGGGAAATGTCAGTGACACTATTGTTTTTTACCTTGCCTTTTGATGTCGCTGAAAGAGTCTCCTGAGTGTCTTGGGTTCTTAAACTGATGTTAGGTGTACACAGCAAAACCTTAAAGTGAAAAGATAGCGCTGTCAACTTCTTAGCCACCCCTAAACATTTGTGAGTTCCTTTGCCACTGTGTAAAGGCAAACACTTCTCTCTGTGATATTCTGTTTTATAAATGTTTTGTTCAAGTTCATATCATTGAAATGTACTTCTAATAAAGCTATTAAAGAGTTTTATTATGATGAGCAGAAGATTTCAACCATCAGTTTTGGTTTCCAGAAATAATTGTTGGGAGCAAATAAATCTGATCCAGAAGGTTTTGTAAACCACTCTTGTGTTGTTGATAAACGAACATCATTTCCACTTAACTTGGATCTGCTCTAGAACTGTTCCATCCATCTTCAGCGTAAAAATTATTACGACGTTTGAGTCATTTTCTCAGCAGCAGAAAAATATTTAGCCTCTTAAATCTTTACAGTCCGCGACCATTACAGTCAAACTTTTCTTATTTACGATGATACAAAGCCAGTTGGACTCAACTGTTAGAACTTCCTTAGGCACACAGATGTGTTGGCTGCTTTGCATGATGTCTAAGGCAGCTAGACAAGGACATGAGCTCCTGCCAAGCACACCCAGCCCTCTTGGAAAATCATACAGCTGGTGCTCTTGACACTGGTCCACATCCTAGTTGCTCTGGTCATTCTCAAGGAAGCAGCAGAACATGAATCATCCAGTGTGGATAGGTCTGCTAAACTCAGCTCTGACTCTTATGTAGCAACATTCATTGTTCTGTTTTGCTGTGAGCTTCAAATAGGACTGCAGAATATCTATTTGTTGTGTACTTTTTATGTCATACTTAAATGTTGTCCAGGGCTCAATTTGGTAGAAACTACACAGTCAAAACATATGTTTTGTTTTTGTAGCCTTTGTGATTACTAAACTGAGACTCCACTATAATGCTTAAGGTCTCATCTAAGCTGCCAGATAGTTTTGGAATGAATCTGCTTCTGGAAAGCCACTTATTAAGCTGGCAGATGCTAAATCCCTTGGGATTCTGAATAGGAAATGATCAGATCAGTTAGCTCCTAAGTACTGAGCTTTCCAGGTGTTATTATACAGAGTTAAACCATTTCTAGTTTATATTAAGAAGAATATGATACCAATTTGTTAAATCATGTGGGTTTGTACTTCATTTGTCTTAATCTGTCTGTTCCTCATGAATTATATTCTTAGTAGAGTGTAGACACTAATGCAGGATAACCGATCTCACACTGTAATCATTCAAGATGAGCACATGTCTTAATGCTGCTCTGTTTAATGGTTCAAACAAATTAAATTTCAGTTCAGTTATTAGCTTGTTTATCATGCTACTTTTCTGAGCAGCTGTGCCATATTACCAACCCTTTCAGTCCAGTATACTAATGCGTAGCGATAAATCAGAAGTAGTCAGTGTAAATTCATACAGAAATATCAGAACAAATGTTGGTCAGAACCTTACTAACATATCTGTAAAGTTTTAAATGTTTCAGAATTGCACTACATAGAAGATTTTTCACATTCACTGATGTGTTTTTTGCAACTTTTGTAAAATATCTACACTTGCATTTTTGATACACATTAAAAGTGCCGATTTTGTATTAATTTGTAAATAATGGCACTTTAATGCAAAGTTGGCCCTTTTAGTGGACTTTCAATGCAAATTTTAGAGCACCTTTGCATTAAAGGTGTCATTATTTATTGATTGACACTTCATGACAACAGTCATAGATATTCATAAGACTCCTTTATGGTGTCATGTCATGTTTATAACAGTGTCATGTCAGTCTTATGCACATCCCTTCAAAAAAAGTGTTCCTGACGCACAAATAGCAATCTTCTGTGGAGCATTGACTGCATCTTTTGTAGAGGAGTCTGCCTAGAAACATTATTTGACCAGGAGTTTTGTTCCTGTAATGTGATACACTTCAGTGCCCTAGAATTCTTTCATAGTGTTTTAATCATAATCATGTCTGATGTAAAAGTCAGATGAAATGTGACATTACTGGTTAGACTGCAGATTCTTCGAAAACAATTAGTTATGTATCCATTTTAGTTGTACATACAAAAGCGGCACAATCTGGCGGGGGTTTTGGTGTGGATAGGGGAGTGTGTGTAGTGTATTGAAAAGATCGGAATTAGGCCGTTTAAGATTTCATGGAAAAGTCAGATATGGGTCTCATTTGCCTGCAATGTGAACATAGCCTTAAGTGTGGATTCATTAGGCTGCATTTTACCAAAGTAACAGAATAAGATAAATTAGAAAAGCAGTGTTGTACTGTAAGTCAACACTGCAAGTGAAATATCTGTATATGACTAGCCTGTCAGGATGAATATAATTTCTGCCAAAAGTGCATAATAAATATTTTGCCATGATTTGATCACTTGTTTTATTAGACAGCTGTGGCCCCTGAAACAATGCACATTTCAACACTCAGAGGTAGCCTCAATGCTCAAAGCTATAGTAGTGAAAAGTGAACTCATCTGTCAATTACGGCGGGCTCCATTGGACTGTTGTCTGAACTGTTTTTTTTTTTTTTGTTTTGTTTTTTACTCTCTGGATACACTCCGGTGGATCCAGTGATTTATTGTCAGCGGCCTCTGCGTCAATATGCAATTGGGAGACACTGAGCAATAATGTCTACACAAACTATTGTCAGAGTATCAACATTTCTCACATTAAGCACCATTCAGTTTATTCACTGCATTAAACTGTCGGAAATCCTATTTGGATTTTCTGCTTCGAAACAGAAGTCCATTACCCCCATATGTTTGAGTACCAACACGAATAATGGGAGCTTTTTCCTGCAGATTTTCAGGCTCTTCTTATCCATTTATTTATTTGGTTATTTAAATTAAGTGCATTATTTAATCTTTAGAAAGAAGAGCATTGGTTTCAGAAGGTAATGGACCTTTTTTATTTCTTGTGTAAAGGCATCAAACTAAAAATGAAAAGAGCGAGGTCACTGAAATGCTACCAAGTCCAAAACAACCTTTTAATCTGTCACTTTGATTTCCTTATTAAGCCTCTTTAAACAGACAGAGCAGGTTTCTCTGTCATGGTAATACAAGTGGACAAGTTATTTCACCATCATGGGTTGATATGAAAATAGTTCCTGGCACGTAGCTGCAGTGCAAGATGACTGAGCAGACAGAATATTTTCTTCCCTTTACATAGGAATTTAACCAAGATTATTATTGTATTTTTTTCAAAGGCAGTGGCATTCAGTTTTTGTTGTTTTTGTAATGCCTATCAACAATACATTATCTTTCGTTAAGCTAAGGTATTGCAATGCAAAAAAAGAAGAACAAAAAAAAAGATTTCTTCAGGAAGGCTTTATTCAACCTCTCTGCCCTACCTCCTGCTAATGAATAGTTGTTTAGTAAAGTAAAATAGATCTTTTTTAAAAAAATTTTATCAACTGTCAAATGCCAAGAGCTATGATAGATTTGTATAGATCAGCAGTTCTCACAATTTTTTTGTCACTGACTCAGTAAATGCAATACCCTTCAACCAGCATTGTCCTGACAGTTTAGAAATTGTGGACTTTTTTGGAGTGTTTTGTGTGTTTTGTTATAAAAACAACCAAAACACCAATTCTGTTAAATGTTTGATTGAAGTATACGGTTTCACCTCAAAAGATTACAAGATTCCAGAGCAAAGGTTGGGAATCATGGATTTAGAAAAATAATATTTGCATTAGGATGGCCCTGTCAAAGCCCAGTTTTAAAATTATTTGAGCAGTTGTGCCAACCCTTGCATATTGCTCTTTCGACACTACTCGTCCAGTCTAACTGAAGTTGAGCTATTTTGCCAGAAAAATAAAAAATGGACAGAAATGTAAAAAATCTTCTCAAATATATTCTACATTGAAGCTTGTTGTTGACAAAACATAGGTATGTTTAAAGAGTGTGAATTCTTTTGCAAGGCTCTGGATGTAAAACTGCTAAGTTTTTTGTGTTAATTTGTTGTTGAAACCGATTCATCGCTCTACTGACAAGGTGATTTCTCGTTACCTGTCAGGGCGTGGCAAGGTAATCTTGATAAATACAATGAACAAATCAAGGGCATTAGCGCTTTGATGTGAGGTCGATAATATTTGGCTTCATTAATTCCCATGCCCTGAGATGACATCCCACCCCTATTAGGTTTGAAATCTCATCCCCTTCTCCTCTATACCTCAGCTGTGACTCAACCAAGCAGCCAAGCAGATAATACGCTCTGAGCTCTGAAACATGTACCATTATAATTAGCTTTGTCAGGTCCTAGCCCTTATAACCCTCATGCAGATAATATGATAATATGTCTTCATAACCGGCTGACCTTACATGCTCAATATTTCTCCCCTTATGAAGATTACATGTCAATAAAGTAATTGAGTCCCGAGGTGTGTGGCAAGTGAAGATTTAGGTTATTGGACTTTTCGGGGCAGTGATGTACGAGTGTTATTATTCTACCTGTCAGGAGATGTGCAAGGGCTGAGGACAGTCCGAGAGTGTCAGGGGGAGGGAAGGGAAAGGTGAGGAGAGGAAAAGAGAGGAAGACGGAGATGAGTGAGAAGAGAAAGAGACAGGAGGATGCTGAAAGAAATGAAGTGAGCCAAAGAAGGACACAGACGAGGGAGAGTGAGAGAAAAGACGGAAATGAAGAGGAGGAGGGAGCAAGACTGGGGGAGAGCAAAGAAGCCGGACTCATTTCTCACAAGGAAGGACGGATCCACAGTTAATCATTCCTTTATACCTTCAGCTCTCTATCCCAGCCTTTACTCTCTGCATATGAACAGGGGATGTGTCATATTAATTAAAAGAAATAGAGTTACAGTGGAGCCATTCATCTGAATGGGACACAGAGAGGCCAGAGGGGCTCCAAATATTCCACACAACACAAAGCCATCATCACCTCAGCCTCACATCTGGCTGGCAACTGTGAGCTCATCATTTTAAATTCTAGCAGGAAGTGACAGCTTGTAATTTAACAAAGGCATATTTTTCAGCTGCACGTGGTGTCACCAAGAATCCATTTTTCATCACTTCATCATTAGCTGATGCTTCATTTAGATATTCAGACTTGCAACTTTTAAAGCCATTTACCTGATTAAAGATAATTTTAAGCTCAAAATAATATCTTCATATGCATTATTTATCCTCATATTTTACATATGAATCAACATTAAGTGAGGCAATTTTCAGATTTAACCCACTGACTGTGGATGAATTATTTATATATATACATATATAGTATAATTTTATACACAGTATGTAACACACTGCTTGATTACTGCAAGAAATTTCCTATGTATAATATTGCAAATGTTTTGAAATGTTTTAACTTGCAACAAGAAGTTAGCTAAGTTGAGCCAAGTTAATACAAGACTATGACAATTCTGACTATTTTTGATGTCATACAGTCTCAAAAATGGTTTGATGTTTCCCCCCTGTTTTAACATTCAACGGATGAAAATTAGGAACTAGCCTGATTTGTGCATTTTCATTCTGGATTAAAGTTGTAAAAGTAGTTTACTTCTGTCAAATGCAAAGTCCATAAACATTTCTTTGGTGTTGACTGCTTTAGAAAGTCAACAATTGCTTATTTATTTACTTATTTATTTTGTAATGGTTGTCAAGTAAAAGAAATACAAACTTGTGTCCTCTTCTGCATCACATAAGAGATCATCTGTGAGTTAGATATTCTTTGTTTAAATTCACGTACTTAAAAACCATGTATGCACAGTTTGACATTTCAGACAACTGTGCTCTTACTCTTAATTTAAAATGTATATTAGAACTAGATTGATGTCCTGTTTCACCGGTTTACTCCACCACCAGAGCTTTATGAGCAAAGCTTGTGAGCAATATAAAATCATTCCCAACTATTTATTTTTGAATAATTTCTTTTTAAAAAAAGTCTGATGATTAAGTAAAATTACATTAGCTTTTTAACAGTGTATTTTTCTCTACAGTATGTTCCAATCTCTGCTTCTTTAAGTCATTTTTTTTTCTTGCAGCATTTAGTGACAAACTGTGCTAAATGCTATGTGTCGACCTACCATTTTGCCCATCATAATTTGACTGTCAACGCTGGAGACAGAGGAAATGGGATGTGAAAATGAGCGTATTCGATTGAGGTCCAACAATGAAGGTTACAAACAGCTGTGAAAAGAGACAGAAGCAAGCGAACACACAAAGGCGGGATGGACAAGCAATGTTAAAGGATATTTTACCATGTCCCTTTGGATTAGGCCTGGAGATTGATATCTTCCAGTCAGATGAAGCCCTGACGTGAGTGATCCAGGCCTTCCATCATTGTGACATGCGGCTCTTGGCTAACGCTCATTCGTGTTGATGGGCACACCCTTTGCCACAAGGGCCTTGGCTAACATGCCCACCTTTCTCCGTCCCTATGTGAATCTGCCTCACTCCACCATCTCTGTTCTTTTATTTCTATTGCCCTTCTCCCCTGTTTTCTGTCACCATGTCATGTCCAATCACTGTACGGCTGGGCAGGCACTCAGTTGGACAGGCAGGAAGCAGGAGCCCAAGGTAGAGAGCTGCCTAACAGGCGTCAGGATGGGCACTGAAATGACTCTAATAATGACGTCTCCATGTGGGCCAGACTGGACAGTCAGTTAGCAGAGCCAAGACGGAGAGTAATAAGTGTTTGATGTCTGCAGGCAAAGGAAGTGTGAAGGAGCATAGCCAACCCTGGGCACTCTGGTGAGACAGGTGCAGCTAGCCAGGCTCTGAAGCTGTAGATTGTGGAACAAAATGTCAGATTGGTATTGATATGTCACACTGCAGGTTACAAGGCTGTTTGTTTAAATGAGTGTCTCAGGGCGGTAGCAGCCATGCATTAATTGATGTCTACATCAGATCAGAGGGTAGAGGACAGCCTCATGTGTCTGTCGCTCAGGGAAAGGTGAAAGCTTCAATAAGCAATTGTCAATTTACCAGCATTACCAGTGAATGAAGAGTACAACATCTAACTATATCCTCATTCCATGTTCATATGCATGTGTAAAACTCCAGCGGTGCCAACTCTTGTGGGTAAAGTTCTCGGCCATCTTTGATTTGATGGAAATTGCAACTGACAAGCAGCGAGGTGCCATTCTGTCTGCTGATGCGTGAAGTCCATCATTGTCTGTGTAGTTGAGTTTAGTTAACATGACACTTAGCGACTGACATTGCTTCAGAGCCGGCAAAACACTGTCATTGTCATGTCATTTATCTTTTGCTAGCCAATTTACAATGTGTTCCTTTCTGAATGCCTCACTGAGCACCTCTTGGGTTTTACAGCCGGCATGAGTAGCTCAACAGAGCTTTGATGCCCTGTGAGTGTATGTCAACCCCTCAAAACATTTTAAACGCCGCACCTTCCGCTAATAAAGTCACAGCTGTCCTTTCTGCTGTGGCTATCTGGTAACAAGCTACTTCCCTTTGAACAGTTTTATGTGGTTGTAATTGACCTGACAATGGGGTTCATTATGCAGTCCCTTTCATGCTGTTTTGCCTGATAATTATTATTTAATGTGTTCAGATGGAGAGCATCATTAATTCATCCCTTCCTCCAATGTCAAAGAGATGAACAGTGAAGTTATCACTCTCTGGTGATTAATATTGCGCTCTTTTGTTATTGAATCCTGTCCCAGTGATTAAACCTTCATTGAGTGACTCACCAGCCGCTCTTATTAACAGCGCCATTAAGGAACACAGTCAAACCTCTAATTGGAATTTTTACTTTTTTTGTCTATTTTGGTCAGAGGTTTGAACCACTTATCTGTGCTTTTCTTTTAATTAGAAATCCTGGGTATAATGAAGAACTCAATCGATCAGTGTCAGGTCATGCAGTGTGCATGGGTGGTGATTTGTGAGCCACATATTAACGGAGAAAATGAGTGCCTATGATTGCTTGCATCATTAGTGGCTTCTTGTGCCCTTAAGGGTAGATGAACTCTAGCAGTAAATAACCTGCTTGTCATTGTTGTGCTTAAAATTCTTTGTTTTGTTTTTTTTTTTTTTTTGTTTTAAGTCATGCAAGACATTTGTGTTCTGGCTTGATAGTAGTGCATGCTCCATAGATATTTTTGACTTTGTAAACTGGTATACATCCACCATAATTATCTTATCTCCAGACTTCAGAGCTACTGTAAGAAATGTTCTTGCAGGCTGTGTCAAAAATGTCACTAAAATTAATTTCACATATTTTTAATTAGAATGCCCACAATGGCAACAGAGTATTAAAGTGAAGTTGCTTTTGATTCAAATTCAATTCCCTTTCTGTCTAATAGAGTGAAAACATTGTGAGTGGTAGCATGCAAAGCATGTCTTAAGTTTAAGTTGAATGGATATATAACTTAGTAAAGCAGGACTTGATTTGAAAGATTTCTGAAACTACACCAGTAATCCTGTCAAACACATCGTCCCCACAGTGAAACATGTTGGTGGCATCATGCTTTGCAAAGTTTCTTTCTTAGTAAACCTGGTCAAAATTGAAGAGATGAAGCTAAATACAAGGTGAAACTTTTAATCTATAGAATTGCAAAACTGGCTGGACCACACTCCATAAGACTTGCAGCTGAAATTGCAACAAAAAGTGGTCTTGGAATGTATTGCCTTAGGGAAGCTGAAACGCAGTTGTATGCCGCACTTTTCAGATTTTTATTTATTAAATATTTTTGCGTGTATTCTTTTCCTTCCACTTTTATGTTCTACTCTGTGTTGAGGATACAGAAAAAGAAACAATTTGTTAATGTTGCTCTTCAAAAAGCTTCATTGAGAAAAAATCTGCTTTCTATTGATTAGGGCTGGTTGAGCTATGACTCCTCAACCTTTCTCAGACAGGCTATCAGCCTTTGGATACAACAAATCTTTCAACTTCTCATCCCATGTATGGAAACTCCCACACCATTTATCCTCCCTCTATTGGCACTTTTGTGTTATTTTGTGACCATTTTGCCGACTTCCTAAATATTTGTGTAAAACACTTCAGTCCATTTTTAATAATTTACCTTCTAATATATATATATATATATATATATATATTACCTATGATACATAAAAGTATTGTTAAACAAGTTAGTTTCAAATTCTCATTATTTCAAAAGCTGAATGCTAATATAAGAAAAAGTACCATGTTCTGTATGTCTAAGCATTGGTTTAAGCTGCAGGGTGTTTTACAATTTATTCCTGACATGTTTGAAAAGTACTAATGTTATAACCTGTATAATGTTTCCTTTCATTGCCCCTTCTCTCTACATTTTCCCTTGCCTCTCACTCAGTGAAAAATGAGACACATTTCTCTGATAGCCTTTGTGAATGTTGAGTATTAATGGCTAATGAATTACCGATGAACATTGATGTAAATTAATCTCCTAGATGTCCAAGGGTTATATGGTGGCCATTTAAAAGTTTAATCAATGCACTAAAGTCAAAAACATGCAGGCGATGTCATTGAATGGATGCAATAATGATCAGGAGGTGAACAGTGGAGGTAAATAAATAGCTGCCATGGATCATAATGGCAGCTATTTATGTTCAGTGGCTTAAATAGTATTTTTAAATGTTTCGGCCAAACAAACATTATGAAGCTTAATTAATAGGGACAGACTCACTATAACAGACAAACTGAATAGAACAGCAGCCCATTGCCTGTATTATGGTGCTTTTAGCATGATGTAATTTCCAGCACTTGTCTCATGTCACCTTAGTGCTGAAAGTTACTTAAAGCTGATTTATTTGAATTTCAAAAAAGAGACTACTGTAAGCTTAGCATTTAAAATGTAATGGTGTTGACCTCTCATTGTAATCAATTTGTGTTACTTGCAGTTATTCACTTTACTCCATTTCTTTCATTTGACTCTGGCTTTATTTTCCTGATACACAAACTTACCATAATATCAAGTAATCAAAAATTTGATCTGCCTTTATGTTGAACATGATGACATCAAAGACTTGCTAATAGTACTCACACAACTGCACATCTACCTTGTTTTTCAATGTTGTACAAAGATATGTAAGGTCCGTCAGTCCAGTATCATATTTCTATACACCAGTAGCATCCATTAATTGTTCTTCAGTTAACAGTTCCTCCAATCTGTTGTGAACCCCTATTTCCACAATACCACTGCTGCAATTATGCAAGAGCTAAGCAAATATTGCATCAATGACTCGATAATTAGAGTAATAGACCTCCAGCCCAAGATGGTGACAAATATAAAGAAAAATATAAAACACACTTTGCTTCCACCACTGTTAATTGTATGCCTTCCTCCTACTGCACAGACGATATATTTAATAAAGCAATATCATTTAAAAAAAAAAAAAAACTTACTTCATGTATGCGACATGATTTCATGGTTTATATAAAGTTCTGTATTTGTTCGAATTATAATGTTCCTGAATAGCATTTCTAGATATGCCAACATATATATCAAAACAAGAGGTTTACACCAACTTAAGGATTTGAGATGAAAACTTTATGATGCCAATAATCTACGATAATGTTTACCCACATTTGAAAGGTGCTCTGTAGCTTATGTGACTGTTTATATAGTTTAAATTTTGTACACTGATTAATATTATGAGTTGTCGTAAACTAACCATTGATACTGGTGAAAGTTGCCTTTAAGGAAATTGGTTGTCTGCAAATGTCCACATGTTGACTGCAATTGCATTAAAGGCATGTGATGCATCATAGAGATAAAGTGCTAAAATCCTATTTTCACGCAAGTGTCATCAAACTTATGCCACTTTGTTGGTGTTTCTGTCAGTGCTTCCATTTAACTACTTTTAAAATGGCATGGGTTTATTTGAGTTTACATCTGTTGCTTCTGTATTTCCAGTTAGTTTGGTAAGAACAATAGACAGAATTTTGTATGTAGATATTTTTTTCAGCTTCTTTCAATCCATTTTACAAATCCTAATTATTAGCATAATGTGTAGTATTTTTAATAACATTTTTTTTCATCTACTTGATATTGTTGAATAATTGTTCTGGTGCACAGGAATAATGACTATGTGGTACAAGTAATGAGTGTGGGTCGAAAGAAGGGAGGTCAGAAAGAAAAGAAACACTTGGAAACAATCAGAAAATAAAAATGAGTTGAAGACTCCAAAGAAGAGAAAGGATACTGCAAGGGAGACAAAGAGAAGTGTGTGCAGTCAAAAAAAAAAAAAAAATGGGAGGACAGATTTGGAGAAGGGACAAGACAAGAAAATAGGAGTGTGCAGAGCAAATTCATTCTGAGAATAGATAACCTTGATGTTAAAAGCTACATCCGTTGGACATGTCTTTCTGTGACATATTGATGGCCCTTGAAAAAGAGTTGAGCTGATTTTATGCAGGGAGCAGTCATTAAACCCACTCCATCTCCCATCTCTCTCTAACTCCCCTCTTGTGAGTGTGTGCTGATTAAATGCAAAACTCTGGAGCAGGCTTTTAGAAAATATGGGGAAGAATTCAGACAGATTCATGCATGCAGATTCATGGAGGCCGTACTATTTCATCTTATGTGTTTTCAGCGAACAATCAAATCCAAAAATAAAACAAAAAAAACTTGCATTTGCAGCGGTTATGCACAACTAGCAGAGGGTCTAAATTAATTTTATTTTGGCA
Organism: Poeciliopsis paucimaculata; assembly: GCA_903067055.1. NCBI lineage: Eukaryota > Metazoa > Chordata > Actinopteri > Cyprinodontiformes > Poeciliidae > Poeciliopsis > Poeciliopsis paucimaculata. Next base: position 16,401 of record CAEGAD010023315.1, read on the forward strand.
CAAACCTCACCTTAAACCTAAACTCGGCTCCTATTCTACATTTAAAGGTCAACGGAGAGAATCAGAGTAGTCCTGCAATGTTTGAATTTGTACCCAAGACCCCAGTGATATTTTTCCAGTATTGTGTGATGTAGTGACTGCTAAATTACTGGCCTGATGTGGTTAGGAAGTGCCTCCTGGGCAGTATAATTTTATCATTGCTACGGAAAACTCAGATGGAAGGAGCAGCTTGGACTTTGTTGATACTTGTCACTTTCAGGTCAGGTAGCAGAACTCTAAAGGCCAATTCATGATGTCCATGCCCACAAGGGTCAGGATGACCTAAATACTGTAATCTGTCCTATTTTGCAAGAGTTTCTACACAGACCAAGACTGGTAAACTTCAGAAAAGTGTGCAGTACAAAATTAACTTCAGTGTGTTAGACAAACCAACCTAGAGTTTATTTGACTTGATGTACAGTTACATTTTATGAATTAGAATATACGTTCCAATAAGGTTTGTTTGTCAGAATAAACGTACCTATACAGGCAAGAAACATACATTTCATGACACTATGTTATATTAAAAATGCTTTTAATGTTCTGATGTAATGGTGTAGCGTTAAGTTTGTTTTAATTAAGCTGCAACTGGAAAACCATAAATATCAAAAACAAACTTTAAAACAGTATTCTATGTGCAATGTGCTTTATTAAGAGAATTGGTCTGTCTAAAAAAAATTCATTTTAACACTATTCTAATTTATTGAATTTATTCATAATAGATACTTGTTTTTAGGGAATTTGCCTTCAAAATGTGTTTCATTTTCTTCGAATGTCCACAACCAGAGCAGAACAGAATGCTTGCACTAATGTTAGGAGAAAAGTTTTTTGTCATAAAAGCATCTACATCAACCCTATGCTTGCTTTATTGTAGTCAGGTACAAAATTCCTAATCCAACTAAAATAAAACCACAATAAATACTATTTATCGCACCATTTTGAATAGGATAGCCTCTTTATTTATTTGTACATCGTCACACCCTTTGAACTATTGGCATTATACAATACAACAATATTTTCCTGTAAAATTAAATATTTCTTGATTTTTACAGCATGATTTTGCAAATAAATCGGAAAACAATGTTAACCAATTTAATAATTCCTTTAACGCCATAAAATCCATCCCTAAGCAGGTGATAAAATGTTTTGAAGGTTTTTACATTTTTAGTAGTGCTAAAATGTACTAGCACTACTAGTACAGTAGTGCTGTACTCAGAAAAAAAATATCTTTTTTTAAATACAAGGTGTGTAGCGCAAAGCTGTGACTGTTACTCTACCAGGCCATTATGGAAGCAGTAAAGTACTCATAACTTTGTTAATATGTCACGACAATGGGGGTTCTCATGGAGCACAGTGTTTGTGTGCTGAAGATGTAAAAATGCATGGGAACATGACAGTGTTAATGATATAAGCACACTCAGCCGTGGCTTAAGATACACAGAGGATACTGTGGAGTACTGAGTTTGGCAAGGTAATATTTGTCATTAAGTATGAGTTCATCAGGCAGAACCCCAGAGGCATGAGCGTAGCCTCCAAAGGCATTATGTAAGCGTGAGTTTGGCTTAGTTACTCCCCTCCTCGTTTCCAGCAGGCCAATCTTTCTCCTGGTTTCTCTTGTAATAAGTGCAAGCTCGCGCTGTGAGGGGGAAGAAAGCAAGCTGGAGTGTGCCGTTTTTGCACACAATGCAGCACTTAATGTAGTGCAGAAATGGAGAACTGTCACATTTGTGCACTTTTTCACCCACTGGGAAGCAGACAGCAGCCCTGATCTTTGTTCTTCCATTTCTTCTAATTTACTCCTCTTCCTCTTTATTACACACAGGCGTGCATTAGCGCTGCTGGAGAGCTACAGGTCACTCATCGTCCAGACCTTTCCAATTGGTGCCGGAGAGCTACAAAGTGTGGCCTCTCCAATCATTCTCAGCACCCATGGGCTGAAGTTGAGTTCAGCAGAGTGTGAAGGCTTGTGGGGCCTTTACTTTAGTTCCTTCATCTGTGAAGGTTATCTCTGAAAGGCTTTGGTTGCAAACCTACAAATATATCCCCTCTAGGTAATGTCTTATAGGAGACTTGGTTCTGGTGCCTCAGTGGGTAATCTCTTTAAGGGCCCTACTCCTGGAGAGAGTGAGTTTTTCGCTGGGTACACTGTGAATATGTGAAAGAGCCTGGCAACCATTTGATCTGAGTGCTGTGAGATACCCTGAGTCCTGTGGTGTCAAGCCCAGTATACAACCGTGGCACCTTTGTCCCAAGGCAAATCACGGCAGCTGGAATTCATCCCCCCACTCCCCTACACTTCCAACCTCCACACTGTCAAAAAAAAAAAAAAAAAAAAAAAAGCATATACACACTCATGCACACCCCAACACACGCATGTATACATCTCTCATACACCGGGGGAGCAGGCAGGCATGGAGCTGGTCTTGGATTTTATCGGAGGTGACAGCTTCTCACACTTCAGTGTTTGGATCACCTCAAGTAGCTGGGCTATGAGGGGAAATGAGCACTGCTCCACTACAAAGTCCAGATTTAGATTGACTGAGCTTGTCCCCGGGCCTGTGGGCTTCTGCTGCTGCCGTACTGCTCCTCCGCCTGACAGAACACCCACCACTGCTGCAAGGGACTGGTGCGCTGTGTGGGTTCCTGCGCATCTCTGTGCACCACATGTGTGCACTTGCATGTGCGTGTGTGTGTGTGTGACTTGGTGGAGCCTACTTTGAAGAGTCAGAGAGAGCGGGGAAAGAGAGCGATGTGTCAAGTTTGGTTAGAATTGAGGGTGGCATCAGAATATGCTTGGCACTAATATGGCACCAGTATCTCTGTCCCCGTTCCTGCTTTCTGTCACTTAGTTGCCATTCTCTTCCCTCTCTTGACAATGTCTTTTTGGATTATCTGATTGGACTTACCACTTGGAGCGTCCCTCATCCCTCTGTGACACTGCCTCCCCCATATGTCTCTCCACTCCTGCCTTGTCTCTGGCCTGCCTCCTTTCCCCTCCTCCTATAATGCACTTCATGTCTATTTAGAAAAGCTGGTGAAAGCCGTATCTGTGCTGCTGTCAGAGGATCATTGACAGCACTAATGCCACTTGTCCTTGCCTCATTTAGAAAGAGATGACACTGAGGTACAGCCCTCTGCTCTAATCAAAATGGGATGTTAGTGTTTGTGATGTTAGCATCACAGCAAACTGACCACAGAGCTTTGGGCCAGCCATCTGCCTGAACAGCACCACCCCTCTGTACTACAGAAGAACACCACCAACAACCTTCAGTTCTGTAACATTATAGTTATGTAGATAGGGGCCAAAGAAGTAGATGCAAATATGAGAGCTTAAGTTTGTCTTTCTAATTAAACTTTTTAGGTGTAAATGATTACAGGTTTAGCTATTTAACCTCATCTTTTAGAGCTAATACATACACGTATTATTCTTGTTTCAATATTTAACATAATTACACAATGAAAACACTTTGAAATTACTAATATTTCATCTTTTTAGTCAGTAAAATATATATATATAATAATTTTTTATGAAAAGAGTAGTTTACCTTTGTAAAACATTTTATGTATGTACTAGAAAAGAAAACTAATAATTTCGACTTTTACTTGAATACTATATTAAATATATATATATATTTTTTTTTTTGCAAAATAAATTTACCGTGGACAGCTTTGATAGCAGCTGTAAAAACTAAATGGATTTCATGTGGATCAAAGTTGATTTCACTTATACCAAACCAGCATTGTGTCTGAGCTCTTATGTATTTGGTTTTGGCAAAGTAATGTTCTCTGTACAAGGAGAAATGTTTGTAAGTTCAAAACAATTTGTGTAAGTTAGAAAGTAGATCTACAGTGTTTTGGTGCTATTCTCTCCAGGTGTAAAACGACCATTTTTATTTGTTTTGAGAGAAAATTTGTCTTTAGCTTTGTTTTTTGTTGTTGTTGTTTTATGTTTTACTTGCTTTCCTGTTAGGACATATGTACAACTCTGCAGTGCTCTATGGAAAAATCAAGCAGAACTGTATAATTAGCTGTATAAACAACATCCAAATGTTTATTTCTGCCTTTCTGTTAAGTAGTGATGAATGATTCACATTAATAGCAGGGGCAACTTTATATCACGGAGAACAGTCTGCGAAATCAGTTTTAAAAATATAAATAAAAATATTAATATAAAAATTATTACATAGCTAGCTTGGCGTTTTACCTCCACTCTGAGATTTTATAAATGATGCTAAAATTTATTTTGACAAACAGCTCATAAAGAGCTTATAAGAATAAAACAGTGCAGCTCTATTACAGTCATTCAATGTTTTTGTTATCTGCTAAAAACCTTGCTCCCTCACTTTTTGCAGCTTAAATGACGTGTCCTTTTCAATGACTGGCCACACTACATCCACACTGAAGAGTGTTATTGTCGTCATGAACAGACGCGCTACATTTGTTTCGCTCGCTGATTGGTTTTGCGTGTCTGACCAGCCGGTCACCAGACAGGCTGATCAAGCTCAAAACTTTGCATTCCTGGTCACAAGTGGATTTCTCTGCTTCTCCAGTCATGAATGGAGCTGCTGCAGAATTGCTGGCATAAAAAGATAACCCAACCTAAACTTTGTTTTATTCTCTTTTTAGGAGTATTCGCCAAGTGTCGCTACATCTACTATGGCAAGCACTCAGAAGGCAACAGATTCATCCGAAACGATCAGCTCTGATGTCCACAGGATTTTCTCGGAGGAGTCGTTTTTTTTTTTATTTATTAAAACCACTGGATTTTTTTTCAATCACCTTATCTACTGCTGGAAAACAAAAGATATTTTTTATCCAAATATGCTGTTGTACTTAAGCATGATGAATACTTTCTTGTTCATATTAAATTTTAGAGCCATTGTTTTAGTCTCCTCTCCTGAGCTGAGCCTACTTCTGTTTTCCTGCTTGCAGCTCAGAGTCAGAGATGACACTCCCACTGACATGATTGCCTCTAAGCATCAGCTGCAACACAACTCTCTCTCTCTCACACACACACATGCAAGGACCGTCTCCCTGCCTTATTGTCTTACACACAGTGAGCAACAAACATATCCAGGCAATTGCTTCCTTTTCTTTGACACCCATGATGGATCACTTGTCCACAACAGCTACTAATCAAGGGCGAAGGGGGTGGCGGTCACACACCTGGGCCCTGACATGGACTCATCTTCTTCATTCTCTGACTTTTCCTTTCTTTTTCTCTCCTGCGCTTGCGCTCACAACTGCTGTTTAAGTCATTAAGATAAGAGGAGAGAGAAACTGGTGGAAGCAGCAATAGCTGAGAATCAGTGTCTTCAGTAATATGCACAGCAGCATTCCAGATTTTGACATTGCTCTAGACAGTGAAATTGTATTTGTGGGAGCTGTAAATAGGTTTCTATTCTTATTGCTGTTTACATGTTACAGAGCATTGTGGGATTACATCCTCCTACACCATTTGATATGTTTGGCCCATCTGGAGCCCTAATTACCTGCATGCCCTTCAAAACATGAAGCTTTACTCTTTTTCTTGCCATTAACAGTTCTCTTGTTGGCACCTGCTCCGTTCTCCACTAAATCTGTTGAAATTTCTGATGGATTCACTGTTAAATTGGAAGATTTGTTATTTTTATTTTTTATTTTTTTTATTTTTTTTTTTTTACAATTTTTACTAAAACAACTTCCTTGGTGAGTGTTAATAGAATTAACACAAACCACTGACTATATTCTTATCACCCAACATAATTTTCTCATCTGTCCATTTCTGGTAGAAGTTTAGTGAAGTCTGATCAGATTGTTTTACCGTTCTTAATGGCGGCTTGTGAAGACTGATGAGGCTCGTTACAATCTTTTTTTTAACCTAACAATTTAAAACAGCCCAGCTTCTCTCCCAGCAGTAGCTTTGCAACTGAGCAGGAGCACAACAGGTAAAACTCATTAAGTAGAGTGTAAAATTTATCTTTGGGATACTAAAAAAGAAAAAAAATGTCTGACTGAAATAATATTTTGGTATTGGATTATCATAATTCATCTAACATTATTGTTCTTAATCCTGTTGAGTTTTTTTTCCCCCCACTAAGTCTTAGCCTTTGTACTTGCTGTGGTGTTTTCTTTATTTGAAAACACCACAGCAAGATACACTTTCAAATATAAACGAGCTGTGAAGACATACATTGGAGTTTCTAATTGATCGCTCCGCTTATGTGAATGTTCCTATGTTTTTATTATTACATTATATTGTACACTGTGTTTCTCCTACTACGGCTTCAAGGGAACCTTTCAGATGAAGATTTTGAACTAACATTTAATTTCTAACAGCTCATCTAAGAAAAAAAATAATAAATCATTGTTGTGTAATTAAAAGGGCTGAACTCAAATGTGTTGAAGTTGTGTTGCTATTTATGTCTACTCCTGGACCGGTTCAATACATTAATATCTAACAATGAAATATTATTAGTTTTACATAAATCCTATAAAATGGATCAAAAGTTATTTCAGTGTTAATTGTTAATCCGGCTGAAATTTGTTTTCTTATCATGACTACATTTTAGTGCTGAGAAGAACTAATTTGTGAGAAGACTGAGAGGTTTAATGTCTGTGGGGCTCGAAAGCAGTCACGTTTATGTTCAGTACAGCATGTCACTCATCTACAAGCAGATAAAGAAAAGGTCAGAGATAGCCTAATGCAATGTTTGTTCCCAATGTATCTTTTTGTTTAGTTCCCTGTTTTTATTAGCTTAAACATTTGTTCCAGTTTCAGAGACGTGTGTATGCGTGTGAGGAAGAGCGAGAGAGTGCCTTCCTGCGTGTGTTTATACACTTCACAACTTCCTACCGGATTGTGTGACCACATTCCAGATGACATGCTGCTCAGGAGCCTGGTCACTAGTGCTGGCGCTTCAGAATGACAAGGTTTATTTGTCTGTGTTTTGATATGCTCAGAGGAAACTGGGGCTGACAGGCGGAGGAGGCAGGAAGAGGGGAGCCACAACAAGCCGCCCCCCCTCCACAAAACACAAAATGTCATCCTTCCCCTGGCTGCGGCATGCACCCAGCCATCCTGCTGAAAAGAGCAGACATTTAAAACTTTGTGACATGTGTCACAGGCACTGCCATTGAGCCTGTGCCACTGACGGAGCCGGAATTGACAGGCTCCAAGCCACCGGAGCTGGCTGGGGGACACACCGAGTTTGGTGTGTGTCACTTCCCATCCTTGTCAGGGACGCATCCTGAGCTGCCACACCAACACAAACTGCATTACAGGGTGGGTGGGGACTGCCAGAAAGAGTTGACATATGCTTGACATGCGCCTCTGTGCATGTGAAGGGATGAATGGGATGCTCGGCATCACAGACAGTAGATTAATTAAGGTATGAGGCACAGATCTACCTGTAGGCAATGACCCTCGTGATCCTCGGCTCTATTGCTGGTCCTGCATCTTAGGAACTTCGTGGATGAACAAATGGCACACCACTTCATCACTGCAGATCACTGACATTCTAATACAGTAACCCTGGAGGCTCAACTAGTAGCCTCAATGTGTGCATACATAGATGGTCTAACTTTTAAGCTCATTATTTTCACTTTGTTCGCACAAGCCTTAACTAGCTGCATGTGTGCAGTTTTATTTATGTGTTACACATTAGTTCCCTGACTGTGCCAAGCTGAACGTTAACATTGCACAAACCTCATAATACTGTTGTAAAATTTAAAGTGGAGCTTAATTGAATGTTACTCATTAAGACCTACAGATAACAGCTGGGGTGCACCAAGAAAATCTTATAACACACCTCTGGTCATCATTTTTGTAAAGCTCTGATTTGATGTAATTATCAAATTTGAGTAAATTCCAATTTATTCTTATGAACTGTAACTAAAGTACTTGTTTCTCTTTGTGGATAAATTCAAAACTAAATTGTCTTAGTAGGAAATTGTTTGCAGTACAGTTATTTCAAGGTTTTCTACTTTTAAGAAATTTGCAAAAATCTGAATAACCTTGTTCCACATTATCGTAATATATGTAGAATTTTACAGAAAAGTGATTCATACAATTTGTCATAAGGCTGTAATATAAAATATGGAAAAAGTGAAACACTGTGAATACTGCCTGGGTGCTTTGTAATTTTAAAATACGTTTTATTTTTTATTACTAACATGTGTCTCTCTCTGCTTTGTTGGAAAGGTACAAATGCAATCAAATCTTCCAGGTTGTGGGGCAGAAGTATCCGTACAAACTAAACCTAATTAAAAAAGAGGAGACTATTTGTGATTGGGCAATATTTATTTTAATTTGAACCCATGGCACCATCCCACTTTGTGTGAGTGAACAGTCAGCATTACACAGCTATGCAGATGTACTAGATTATGCTTTTATTAAAATAGAAAGAAAACATACAAAATGATTTGAGTTTACTTTTAAAGCTGTCTTCAGTATTGTATACTAGTAATCTTATTACAAAGGTACATGGATGACAGAATTATAATCACACATTGAGGAGGGTCTGCTGACATGTTGTTGACAGATATAGTGTTTCTACAGGCTGGAAGTAAAGTTGACATTTTGGAGGGACCCGACCAGAATCCTGCCTTCCACCCTCACGGACTTGGAGCTCATCACCAAAGATAAATCCTCAAAATACTCTTCATTTCAATGCTCTAAATACCAAAGGTAAATGAAAATAGCTAGCTGATCTCTCAGTAACAAGTTGCACCCCAGATTGTTGTCCTCAGCACAACCTGATTGGTATGGGGCTTTCACTGATCATAAGAAAGGTTGGATTTTTGATTTGTTACAAGCTGATAATCAATGAGCGCTGGTCAAGAACAAAATCATGCATTTCTGTTCACTGGCTGATTTTCGGATGAAGCTCTACATTGTGGTGCACTAGATTTTAAAATGTTCACTGCTGAAGAAAAACAGATCTTAAGTTCTAGGAATAGTCCGTGCTATGCTGACTTTATTGAAACTTGTGGGAAATAGTTACAGATTTTTGGTATATTAATAATGTGTTCAACTTTGTTACTTTTTTTTATATCATATAAGGCACATTTTTCTTGTATAGAACATTTCAACAACGGACAATTCAAGGTTTTTAACATAACATATAACAATAAGCAAGCAACAAAACATTACATTTTCTCAAATGTCTTAAAGAAACATAAAATTACTAGATTATTAGAAATAATCTACATTCTAGTTATGATGAATCAAAGGCAACTCTAAGCAAATTAAATATTAACCTTGATTTAAAGGAACTCGGCGTTTCAGTGCTTGCAGTTTCCTGGACGTTTAATCCTGAAAAGCAGTGGGACCTGCAGTGAGACAAATCACCCCATCAGCAGCCATCAGCCCACAGCCTGATGATTGATTGACATTACTCACGTTAAAGAAGATAGAAGTAAAAAAAAAAAAAGAAAAAAAAAGACATCTTTATGAATGACAACTGTCCACCGTACAGAGGAGCAGTCCTCCTTGCTTAAGCAACATCTTCACTTTCTCGTTCCTATCCTCCATCTCTCTCTCTCTCTCTCTTGCTGACATGCAAACCCTGTCTCTCCTGCACCTGACTGCATTTGGCAGCACGCTGCTGTCTCATTTGATCCAGAGAGGCTTGAGGGGGAGAAGTGGCCCTTATTTCCGGGCCTGGCTGGTCCTCGATGAGTAACATTTGTCATTCAAGGTTGTGCTGTTGTAATTAGCTTGTCAGTGGACACCGGGCTGAGCTGGCTCTTTCTGCTAAGAAATATGGACAGACTGACACGGGACCTGACAGCCAGTCGATAATGCGGCAATTAATGTCATAAATAATTCCACTGCCAATTATATCAAAATGGACCCTGTTCTTTCACAGGGCCTGCTAGTCCCTTATCATTTCTTCTGATAAGGGGGAACACCCATCTTCCTCCTCCCTATAATTATTAGGCTTTTTATATGTAAATATAATCTCACTTCTATAAGTGTTTATAGAATAGGGGTGCGCAAGTAGCTGGGAAAAGACAAGAACAATAAAATGCTAATACGGTGCCTTGCAAAATATTTTTAGACCTTGAAATTTGAACGTATTTTATCAAACTTTCAGTACATACAGTAATGCATCATTGTGAAATGGAAGGAAAAGTCCTGCTATACATATAAAAACCTGAAAAGTATAGCGTACATGTGTTTAAAATCAAGCGCAACCAACTTCCATCCAAATTGTAATTAGCGGCTGCAGCTGTTCTTTATGTGATTACAGAATGGGGTGCACAAGTAAATACAGCTGTTCTGGGAAGGCCTCAGAGGTTTGTATTTGTAAACAAATGACGACAAAAGATCAAGGAACACGGCAGACATGTCGTGGAGAAAATGATGGAGAAAGTTACAGCAGGGTTCAGGTTGTAAAACAACATCCCAATGTTTGAACATCTCATTCGGCTCTGCTCAATCCATCATCTGAAAATAGAAAGAGCATGGCAAAACTGTCAGCCTATGAAGACATGACAGGCTGGCACTCAGGGCAGAAAAGCAACCAATAGGCAGAGGAATCTGTTAGCGTGACAATTAATAGTCGTGTTCCCCAAATCTGGGGAGCACGACTTGGGAAGCATGTAGGGAACATAGTAAAAATGAGGATGGAGGTGTTCTGGTCAGATAAGACCAAAATCAGACATTTTGTCCTACATCCTACTCTTCGGCATCGGGAATGATGACACCCTGAAGACACCCTGAAGACACTATGTCTCCACAACTGGAGACATAGTGGCGGCAGCATCATGCTGTGGTGGAGTATTTCTTTCTGCAGCGATACAGAAGTTGGTCACAGATGATGGGAAACTGCATGGAGCTACAAGCAGGAGAATCCTGTGTATAACTATACAAATGGAGCTTTATTGGAAATATTTCTTAAAGCAGTCAAAGCTAAATCCAAATAAGATATGTTACAATATGAATTGACTTAAGCTAATTTGGAACTTACACATATAAATCACTCTCTAAATATGCAAATTCGATAGACATGCCCCTAAAACAGCTGGAGCTGCGGTTCAGCCCCCGTGTTTTGAAACACGGGACTGAACACAAATGCTCACCACACTTTTCAGATATTTTTTAATTAATTCATTTATTTTACTTAACATAATTTTTCTTCCATTTGGCATTAATGTATTTGGTTTATATCATGTCCCAAACCAAATAAATGTCCATTATGATAAATTACTCAGATATTTAAAGCTGGAATATGACTGTCAGGGCACATTATGGGGCCTTGGCCTTCATGTAGCTTCAACAGGAAGACCAGATGTCACTGACATGATCAACAGTGAGGAAGAAAAACTTTCGTTGAAAGTGTGCACGATGAAATGAGAGGTATCGATTTGAGCTGATATTCTAAAGGTTGCAAAAGCTTAACCAGCAGTGAGAATATTGATCCTGACATCAGTTTGTTTGGTGGGAAAAATTATATCCATTCGCTGTCTTCAAGATGCAGGTCAATCAATTACAGCAAGAGAGAATAAACGATGAGCCCAAACCCACACGGGGTTCACTGCATAGTAAATGTGCAGCACATTGGAAGGAAGTAAAAGCGGGAAAAAAGGGAATTTGCCCAGAAATACGTTATTATCCAGCTCCCCGGCCTGCTTCCATGAGCTCATTTGTCTCCACAAGTGACTCACTCACTGTGAACGGCCCCCATCAGCACGACACTAAACTCTCCCTGTGAAATGTATGAGCAAATAAAGTGAGCTCAACACATGTAAAACCCTCCTAATGCATTGTAAAGCAGCTTTAAACACATCAGATGTATCTTCGGCGTCTGGAAGGTCGCCTGGATAGTAATGGATGGTCTACGCCGAAGAGTCTCAAGGTCGTGTCAAATTCGACTACATAATGCATGATTTCCCGTTACTCACACTGGCACCAATCACACGGTGCACGGCCTTGAGATGAAAATTTTGCAGAGTAAATCAACCTCCTCAATGGCGTTTCTATTACCCCTCCTTGTGCAGTCACAGAGTAAATGAATAATTCTAAATAATAACACATAGCAACAAATCATATTTATTAGCGCATGAGAGAAAAGCAGCAGTGGTTATAAAATTGTTTTTTGGTTTCTTGGTTGTTGTTTTTTTTTTTTTTTCCATTCTTTCATCTTGCCTGTATAGCTTTAACATATTTTTTGTTGCTGTTAGTTGTGTTCAAATGTGTAAACATGTCCTTTGTACTTTATGGAGATGAGAGTGTCACTCCTCCACTTGTCACTGTCCTCTTGTTAGATTGTGTATATAATTATTGTGTCATTCACTGCACTAGAGCTGCTTTCTTTGAATCAGGCAGTTAAATGACCCTGTTAGCATAATTAATTTAAGCATCCTTGGGGGGGCGGCAAAGTTTCAGACTCATGAATATTAATTATTGTCAATTTCAGCTCTAAATATTGTAATGAAACACGCTTTTGTTTTCTGTTTGTTTTGAAGTGATATGCTGTTTGTTACATCAATTCTTGATTTTTACCTCCCTCCAATGCTCCTTTTAGCTGATTTACGTAGAAAATGGCAAAATAAATATTTCAGCATACATTTTCATTTGTTTATTTTAACAATCATTTTGCAGAGAAACATTCATTAAATATACAGTTATGTGGCTGAGGGCATTTGAAATACGTATTTAAATGTTAGGTCCTACAGCAACTCTTCATTCAATGCATCAAAGATTGATTTTGAAGAAACAAAAATTTCAAGGAAAGATTTTGGAAATGTTGGCATGGAAACACTTTTTTGATAATATACAGAGAGAACAAATCAAACTGTAACGTAAACATTTTTTTCTCACAATGATTATCTTGCAAGTCTTGAAGTAAAAGTATCTTGCATCATAAGACATGGATCAACTACTAAACCAATGTAGCTTGATAATAACTGAAAAAGTAATTTATTTCAGTAAAACGAGTCAAAAAGTGAAACTCTTAAAGGCTCCCCACATACAAGGAATCTATTACAAGTTTATATTTATAGTCTATGGACCTGCATCTTTCACTATTTATTTTGGCGTCTATTGCAGGACACCATAGGATGTTTGTTATATATACATATATATATATACATACATCCTATGAAACAAATCATGGACCTTCAGTGTTGTGTGAGCAAGAGTTTTTCCTGTGGTATTACCTGAGGCGCTCTCCTAGGGGTCCTCTGGAGGGCAGCCTTCTAAAACTGCTCAGCTTGGCCTCGGCAGTTGACGGTGACATATGGAGGAAGTCATGTTTTGACAAACAGCTGTGAGTAATGGTGGGGAAAAGGTGTGGGAGATCTGTCTTAAGATGTGGAAATCCAGCTTGCCTTCCCCGGGGTATGGCTAAGAGCAAATGAAATCCTTGAATCATGAATACTCTAGAGGTAAAGGGAGTAATGTATATTACTCATTCAGAGGTTTGGTGCTCATGTTTTCAGGGGGTTTTCTTTATATGCAGTTTGAGCTTTCGAACAATTACAGATTTCACTTTGTATGGAGTTTCCGAATTAGGATGGACAAACTCAGGTTTGTTCACTTTTAGCATCTACTGTCGTGTTGAAAACCAAGTGGTTAAAAAAGCGATCGGAGCTCAAAATTCTTTACATGTTGGAAACATTTTGCATCCTATTGTAAATCAACGCATGAAGAAAATTTAACTACCTTTGACAGAGAGAGATGGGCAATAATTAAAATATTGTTTTTCAGTTTGTTTTTGAAAACAAATTACTTAAAAAACTTAAAACTGAGATAAATAATGCTTTCCTGTGAATCTCTGTATATTTCAGGCTCCAGATATGTATCTATTTTTTATTTATTTTTTTACAATGCTCATAGGTATCTGTTGGCCAGCTTTGATCATCCTGGAGCTCATCACTAACTGGATTTTACAGTATATTCAGTCTGTCTTGGTTTGGTTTCCATTTTTTAACATTTGAGTTCATTTTAGAGGACCAGCCTATTTCTGACTTGTTCTATATATTTTCCTAATTGTTGTTCCTCTGTGCCGTTTCCAGACAGTACAATTTTTCCAGAGAGCAAAGCATTATGACTAATGTACACAGCATTAATTATTTAAGCCACACAATTTTTTTAAATATATTTTCTTTTTGACAGAATAAGCATCTCTACACTAGTTTTATGTGGGACCCACCCCTTTTAATTATTGATGGAGTTGTAGACATACAGCATCATCCCTGCCATTATTGTTGGTCCTGTTTTTTTTCTTTTTTTCTTTTTTTTTAAGTATTTCCCACACGTACACGTAATTACTATTAAAAATGCTAATTGGTTTGGTAACTGATGCTGGACTGCTGTTGCTCGAGAAACAACTGTATGTTTTTGAATTTGCCTGTGTTTCTCATTGAGCTTCATTAAATGCAGGTCTGTCAGTAAATGGTTGCTGAGGACATATAAAGTCTGTTTTGCACTTTCGTATCCAACCTAAGGCAACTTGTCAGTATGTTTTGCAAAGTTCTTGATCACATATCAAACATTTCCCTGCACCTTAACTTAAAAAAGACCAGATGATTCAAAGATTAATTAGTACTGAATTAGAAAACCTTATCATAGATTCAGCTGGCAATTCAAGCTAGTTATGTTGTGTGTATTGTCCTGTTTTGGACAAGTTTCATCTGTGAGGTCACCATGCCAGATGAAGAGTAATAACCAAAGGAAGTTGAGAATAAGTTCAGTCAAATTCTATATGCTACAAACACTTCGAAACATTTACCATTCCAAATATGCTTGTGGAAATGTAATGAAGTAACATAAAATATGGATCTCCTCACAAGAGTTAGTTGGTATGTCCCTGAGCTAAAGCTTTATTGGTTTTTATGCTTCTCATCTAAGCATGTGTACAGTTCAGTTGTTAGCCTTCCCAGTTCTGAAATGATTTATGTTCCTTTTCTGTTAGATGGGCTGAGAGGCCTAACCTTGTCTGTCTTTCCAAACATATTGATCAGCCTGTGAGAAGAGATGGGTTATGAGACCAAGTGCAAAAGCTAAGCTACAGTTAACTGTCTTTGCTCTAATAACATGCAAATATTCCAAAATAGGAGAAGTTTCAGACTGCACCTTTATTTTATGACTGACAATTACTGATGGCTAATAAAAAACTATAGAGTTTGTGCCAGCTTATTTAATAAGTTTGTATGCTTTATTAAAATGAGGATCTGCCACATGTAAGACTAAGCTGTGAGGTTTCAAATTAGCAACCTTTGGCCTTTGTCACATCTTACCATGTTACAACTACAACCTATAATGTATTTTGTGGAAGAGTGTTTCTGGTCAGATGAGACCAAGATTGAACTTTTTGGCCTAAATGAAAAGCACAATGTGTGGCAAAAAATCCACAGTCCCAAAGAGACAGCAAAAACCTGAGACTGAGGTGAAGATCCAGCTTCCAGCAGGAGAACAACTGTAATCATACAACCAGAGCATCAATAGAGTACTCTAGATCAAAGCTTATTTTTGTATTAGACTAATCTAATCAAAGCCCAAATCTAACTCCTCTGAAGATCAACACTAAAGTGTGTGGTTGCTATGTGACAAATGAGGCAAATGTGGAAAAAAGTTCAAGCAGTGTGTACAGATATTAACACACTCACTGTTTTTGAGTGTGTTAATATCTGTCTTTTGGATAAAAATAAAAAATAAAAAAATCCCCCCATCAGCGATAGGATTAGACACAAAGAACTTCACCAGAAGAAGACATTCGACTCAAATTACAAATGGCAGTGTCAGGCAGAAAAAAGGGAAAAGCCAACCCTTGTGCCTTTGTTGTTCTGCTTTAATTCTGTTAATCGCCCCAAGGTAAAGATTAGCTGCTCTTGCCAATTTAATTCAGTCTCAAATGATGTTGCTACAAGGTCACTACTTCTTTTCTTCATCTCTTATTCTTTCTTTTTACTCTTTCCCTTCCTTCCTCCTCCCTCTTTCCTCCATCCCACCTAACAGTTTCCCCCATTTCTCTTTCTTGGCGAGCAGGATTGAGTTGTCATGTAGTTCTAATAGGCAGCACGGGGAATCATTAGTCCACCCCAGCTCCCTGACTGATGGGTATTTCACTCCAATCATCTGAGTGCTGTGTGTGTGTTTGTGTAGGTGTGTGTGGATGAGAAAGAGGGGAGTGTCTGGCCTCCCCCTCCAGCACACACACACGCACATTTTCTGCCACGGACACTCCCGCCCACCAGCATTTCGTCCCGCAACGTGTGCCTGTTCTATTGACGGTGTGTCAGAGCTGAGGAGAGATGTCTTAATCAACTTGGACACACTGGGCATTGATTTGACAAGCTGCTGTAATGACCTTCTTGTTTTCGTAAAGGATCACTGTTTATCTGGGCCGCAGCCGATGCACGGAGCATGCCTCATTGTCATGGAAACTATTATTATGGATTCGGAACGATGCTCCGTCTTCAGATCTCTCCTCTACTTCTGTCACATAAAGAAAACAAATTGTAACTTTCACACTACGCTGCAGATGTTGATACAGTTCGAGGTGGCATGTATGCGTGTTTGTTCGTGATTGAGATGTTTAACGCTTCGAGACACAAATTGTCAGGGGTCAAAAGGGAGATGGTGTAATTGGTGTCAACATCTTTCATGTCAATGTTATGGAAATCATTACAGACTGAATGGATTGGCTGAGCAGGCTCAATACTCCCTTGACGGACGTTACATTCACTTGCCTCTGAGCTCTTTTGGCAAATGCTATTAAACATTATAGCTCATTGATTTACTAAATGACCCTTGAGTACATCTGAAACTTTCAGGATGAGTCAAAAATTGAATTTTTAAACAAACACGGTGTTATGCGAAAGTACTCAAACCCATCAAAACATCTTCATATTTAGTTAGAATTGCAATCACAAACTTAAATGTCTTTTACTAAGATAAAAAGTTACACCAAAATATGCAGAACATAATTTTGAAGGGTAATGAAAAAAAAATATCAATCATTTTCAAAACTGTTTTACATTTACATATCTAAAAAATGTGGCATGCATTTGTGGTCACCTTTCTGAGTCAATGCATTTCTGAAAACCTTTTATTCCACCTTTTCAAATGCATTCACATGCAATTTTAACACATAAAGATTCTTTATTCCAGACCATTCCATTGTTGCTCTGGTTGTATGTTTATAGTCTTTATCCTGCTAAAAGATGAGCCTCATGTCTGTTGTAGTTGTTTCTCACAGGATTCTCTGTATTTAAAGCCATCAATTATGGCATGTCTTCTTGAGATAAAAATCGCCTCCACAGCCTGACGCTTCCACTACCATGCATCACAATATCAGTAGTGGGATTAGGATTATGTGTCAAATGTTTGGAGGCATTACAAGCAGCTTTTTTTTTTTTTTAATCTCATTTGACCATAATTTTTTTCCCTTAGTGTCTGCTGTGTCCCATTTGTGTTTTTTGTCAAAATGCAGAGAGGCATTTTACTACTTTCTTTTAAGAATCTTGCAACTCCTACATAAAGGCTTTTGAAATGCTTGTGGTTTGTGAAATTTGAACAGCAGATTTTGTTTAGGGGTAACAGAGTAAAAACCGGATTTACAAGATTTATTAGCAAAAACAAAAGAAAGTTAACCACATTCTCTTTTCTTCATCTACTTTTAATTGCTGCCTTGTGGTAGTGATGTAATAAAACGATAAAATTACATTTGGAAGGCACTGTAAGCAGAAATATTTCAAACCATAAGTTTATTGAGTGATCCCTGATTGGTTTAAGTCTCCAATTTAGGCAAATGAATATTGAAGGCGAAGAGAGACACAATCCTTTTTGTGTTTAGCCTGGCACTGCACCACATGGCTCATGACCACAAACTCATGTTCCTTTCCTTAAGGAAGAAAAGAAGACGAGCTGATTTGTAGGGATCTCAGGTTTCGAATGCTGTCAGCTTCTGTCAGGGCAATCAGCAACTATCAGCCTCCCTTGAATGGCCCCGCAGCAGACGGTAAATATTATTGGCATCCTGACACCCTCTCGCCGCAGCGAAGTGTGTAAAATTGTTAATAAGGGACATGATGGGCCCGCTGCGTGCCGTCCTGAGAATGGAAAAAGCTCACTCTTGTTGGCAATTATCTAAATAACAGGATGAGGCGAGTGAGCACAGGTGATTTAAATCCTCAGCTGAGTGGTGGAGAGCTTTGTTTTGGCAGGAAGGAAGTGAAGGAAGGTCAGCGGGGTCGCATGGTAAATGCCGTCCTTGTGCTTTATTCATCTGTAAAACTTCTTATAAAACACGCAGAGATCCTTCTAAGCACTGTTTGTTAAAATTACTGAAGATACAATTTATGTACAGTACAAGGTACTTTAATGCTTGAGGGCTATTCAGCGTTACATATAGTAGTAATCTCCAAGATAATAAAAAAGCAAGGCTAAAGGTTGTTGGAGGTGTCAGCTTTAAGTGCGGTTGCTTGTTTACTGAAATCCGCTGTGAGAAGTTATTTCAATGCCTCCTTCTGAAAGTCTCAATGTGACACTGTGATAAGGCAGCCGCTGTTCTGCTCTTTGCATAGAGCAGGTTGGTCATTATTTCTGAAGGCATACTATCTCCAAGTTGCAGCAGGACGCTTTGATGGCAGAATAAAGTACATAATCGTAAATGTTTATGCTGGTATTTTTCACTGTTTGATTACATTTTTATGGGCCGTGCTCTGATAGGGCTTGTTTTCCCTGCCACCGGCAGAGAAATGAGACTGGGGGCCCCACAAGGCGGCATTTCTCCTCTGCTTTATGGTGAGGGAGGATGCCTTGAGGAGGGCCCTGCTCGGCCTCGTTCGGTAAACACACTGCCAAGCTAAATGGCTGATCAATCAATTTCAGTGGGATCGATCTGCATCAGTTCTGCTTGCATGCGCACACCCGGAGCCACTTTATTGTAAATCAATCATTTTGAAAACATCTCACAGAGGGGGCCTGTCCTCACTAACAAGCCATCAATTCCAGCTGCCTCGTGTAGCACCCCCTTATCAGGCCCACAAATCAGCCGCCACACTAACATCTGCTCCATTTTCATCGCATTCTCACCCCACCTCACTCTGTCTTTCAGACTTGCTCTGTCCTCTCCGCTTGCCGGATTTTGATGGTGTTGTCTGGCAAGAAGCGGACAGAAGAGGCTGAAAATCTTCACCACACCACTTAAGATAACCCAAGGGTAATAGTGTTTGCACATTTGGGAGAGAAATGAGGACAAATGCCAGGGTGGGTCATGCGTTCTCCTCTTGAGCAGCTGTTTGACATTGGAGTGTGAAATCGCACACTTCAGCTCAGGAGTATAAAGGAGGAGGAGGAGATCAGGGTTCAGAGATGTAAGAGATGTCCTCTGATATTTTTATTTAATTATTTTTTCTAACATGCCGGTCATGTCAGCATGTTTAAAGAATTCCTAATGAGATATGGCAGTTTTGGACATTGTAGGATAGCTTTTTAAAAGTGTACACGCCTCTGTTTATATGGTGTAAAGATAGGGAACCATTATTAATCAAGTCGAAACTTTCCCTTCAATGTAGCATGCGTTCAACTGCAAAATAAATCAGGTTTGAGAATAACCTGGACGATTAAATGCAATGCACTAAAGGTATTGCTTTGTTGCAAAACTTTTTGAACCAATTTTAGCTCAAGAAATTTGAGCTAAAACAAGGTATAATTGTTGGATGCAATTATAACTTCGATTATAGTGAATTTGATTATCCAGAAGTAAAGTTCACCTGTTCTAGTAGGATTTCCTTATTTTTATTCCTTAGAGTTGGGGTTAAAGAATATTTAGCAGTATAGTTAAATGGGATAGAAATTACCTTAATATAGGCATCAGTCAGGAGAACTATACTATTTCATATGCAAAGCTCTGAAGACAGTCCTGTTTGAGAAAAGGAAGGATCATAATTACAATGTAGAAATTTCTTCTAAAATTTTGGGCCATTGCAAGCTGTTTCTTTTTACCAGAAGTGGGTGGAGTAGCCAAAAAATGTTAAGTGACACCAAGTCAAAATGTGGTTGGCAAACTACCTAAGAAAAATTATTGCAGAAATCAAAGCAAGGTGCTTAAACAAAGACTTAGTTTAATGGAGAGCAGTGGATTATTTAGCTTTTTTTTATTTTGCCATCCAATAGACTTGTTTTTCAGGTAACACGTGATATATCTCACATTATGAATGTTTTAAATATGTGAAACCTTTTGAAATGAAGAAATGATCACAGTCTCAATTCTTTACATGACAATAAATAAAATTTTTCACAGAAGTAAGTAGCCTTCTGGGAGTTACTGAAAGTACAAGCAGATTATTTGAGGTGCAAATCTGCTCTTGCCAACGTTAAATGTCCTTTAACTTTAGCGCTGTCTAGTGATACTCTTATCTCTGCAGGCTTTGCTTTGACATGTTATTGCTCTAACGTGGTGAATAGAGGATTATTCCCTCTTTGAATCATTTGCTTCCTGAATAACAGTACCTTATTAAGAAGCTAAGCATCCTGGTGTAATGCACTTTCACAGAACTGATAGCAAGATAGCTCCAGTGATGTCCTTTGCTCATCTGTGGTTGTTGTTTCCGTGCAGATATATGAGCCAGCGTGGACAGAATACTATTCCCACCCATCACCGTGCATGCCAACCTGATTGACAGCTTGACAGGTGAACGTGATGGAGCAGCTAATAGCATGTCAGCAAATATAAATCAAGAATAACGCCAGAGCCAATGGAAAAGCGGATTGGCGGTGCAACTTGAATGGTGGGGTCAGCAACTTCTGGCAGGGGGAGCAGGAGGAGGATTGATAAACTACAGTGAACATTAATCTGAATCTGATCCTCAAGGTCAGGGTCTCCTTCTCCCAATGTCTTCCTATGCTATTTTTGCAGCACACACTATGTCCTGATATGACATGCAAACACACACAGGCAGTACCAATTTCTCTTATTACCAAAATTCTGATTCAAGCCACTTAAAAACCGGCATATACCCAAATCCTAGTGTAATACTTCAGTAATGTCAGTGTCATGCAGAGCCAGTCCAAGGTTTCACTAGGCCCTAAGAAGATTTTTTATTTGGGACACACTTCTTGCAAATGTGTTTATTTTTATTTTCT
>CAEGAD010023318.1:0-44851 GCA_903067055.1 Poeciliopsis paucimaculata
CCCCCCACACACACCCCCCCCCCCCCGGCGGGGGGGGGGGCGGGGGGCGCGGGGGGGGGGGGGGCCCGGCCCCCCCCCCCCCGGGGGGGCGGGTGATTTCAGGCGGGTGCACAGAAGCAACGCTCATGAGCCAATTAAGGACTAAGGCAGATACCTCCCCCTCCTCCCACCTGCCCTCCCTCCACCAACTCAGATACTGACCAGACTTCGATGGGAAAAAGCCAGCATGGTTCAATTATTCATTGCGCACAGACTCCAATCCAAATTTTTGTGGCGCTGTTTTTTTTTTTGTTTTTTTTTTTATAGGCTGTACGTTTAATAATCTAAAATAAAGTGAATTAAAGGAGGAAAACTAAACTGAATTAAATTTTGGGTGATTTTTTATTTTATTTATTTATTTATTTTTATTTTTTATTTTTTACGCAGAATCTCTAACTGAATGAGTTAGATATGTAATTGTTGTATTTTCAGGATTCCCTCTCTGCAAACAAACGTCCACGTGAAGCGCCGTTCAGTTCCCAGTGTGACCTAACACCGCTGTGGGCAGACCGAGCCGCTTTGACCTGTTTCAAAGTGGGACCGAGTGGAGCTTTCAGCACCGCGGACAGCTCCACGCAGCAGGGCAGCTTTAAAACCAACAGCTCCGTGTTTCCCCAGCAGCGGCAGCGCGAACTGCGGAAACACGCTCCAGATCTCCCCAAACACAGCATAAGTGTCTCATATGGAGGGAGAAAAAAAAGCACCAGTTGCTTATGTTGTAAAAAAGAAGAAGAAGAAGAAAAGAAAGACAAATTTAAAAACACGCAACCTTCATTTCTCATCCCGTCCTCCCATTGCGCATTAGCATCCACTTAATAACAGTCCCGCAGTCCCCTTTGCGCTGCGCACTTTTAAAACAGGGCAGCCCGTTAAAAGAAAAAAAAAAAAAAAGAAAAAGCCCCGACACGACCAGCGTCTTACCTTCAAAGGAGAATCCGAACTGAACACAGAATCCGGCTAGGAAAACAAATCCAACAGTATCATGAGAGGTCCACATCATTTCAGCTGTGCAGAGGTTCGATTCTTCACATCAGAGGTTTGATCAAGAGAGACGGAGAGGAGGAAAAGCCAGCAGCAGTAGCAGTAGCAGTCTGGGCTCCAGAGGATCAAACGGTCGCTGGGGGAGCGTGCCTGAACGCAGCTTTCCGCATGGAGAACATGCTAGGAAACTCCGGCTTCCTCTACCTGCTCCGCGGATTCCTGCCTCACTCTGCGGGCTGAGGCTGCCTGCTGCCTGGCTGCGCTCAAGTGTGTGGAGGAGCCCGGGCTGCGGTCTTCTTCTGCGCTACCGGAGAGACGTCAGTCTTAGAGGATCACTGTGGCATCCACACACACGCGCGCACACACCCCCCCACCTCAGAGAATGTGCTCCACACGCGGCCCCGTCCCCACACACTGACCGTTAGGATTCATGGAGGAGGACAGATAAACAGACAGAACCTTCAGAGGCTTCAATATATATGAGGGGATTTTATTTTGAAAATCCCTCCACCAACACCAACACCAACTGTTGTTCACGGGTTATTTCTCCCGTTTTTCAGAGCGGGTGAAGTTGGGACTGGGAGCAGGTGAGCTGCAGCATGTGGGTCATGACGGTTACTGCTGGTTCCGGGGGATCCGGTCAAAACCCTTGCTTGAGTAGTGGGACGTCTCCCAATTGGACCCCCAATCAGAACCCGAAACAGAAGCCACGCCCATTACAGGTAGTAAAAGTTTTAGTTAGAAACGGTTTATTTTGTATTCTGAACAGAGGCGATCCAGGCAGGAATGGGGCCCCAATCAGGGCCCCCTACCCACCACACCATCCAAAAACCATTCTGCCAAGATAAACTGATTTATTAGCACACCACTTCTTTTTAAATTGACGCCGAAGCAGCTCTGTTAGTTCTGATTTCTTTTGTTTGTTTTTTGTTAATTATTTTGTGTTAAAGTATTGTACATTTCCACAATTACTCTCTCTGGAATTGTTCCTCTTACTTTTTAACAATCGCTGGGATGCATAACTGTGGTATTGTTTTAAGAACTGGGAGCAGCTAATTTTCATCTTTAGAGCTGAAGCAGAGACTGAACTTTGACCCCAAATCCAAGAGGAACTGAAAATGAGGTTTCATGGATGCAGAGCAGGACCAAAGAGAGAAAAGGAGGAAGTTCAAACCGTCGCTTCCATCCACCATAATGAGCAAAGATCCCATCCTCTCCTCCAGCATCTGTCTGCCTGGCTTTCTGACCAAACAGCCAGGCAGAGACTTACAGCAGAGCAGCAAAAGCAAATGAGGCGGATTAGCAATGTTTACCAACAACTGATGATGTCATCCAGGACATGTTCCTGTGGAATATCATCTCTGCTGCCTGGAAGTGGATCTGTTAGCATTTTATTGGAGTCATGAGACTGTCATAGAGCACCAATCTTCAGTTAGAAGCTTCTTCAGATTTGTTGCAGTACTGACTGCTACTGGAGGTCCTTCCAGCCCACAGTTTCACCAGACACGACGACTCTTGGAAAACACGTGGATGATCTGATTTATGACAACATTCATTTTTCCTTTGGGGTGAATAAAGTGTTTCAGAAGTGAATTGGACTGAAATGAAGTTGCTGTGCTTCATTAATTAAACATCAGCTGTTCCTTCCTCCATCAGAATATATAAATTCCAACTCTCTGAGGTGACCTTGAATCATCCACTCGCAGGTGAAGCTCAGGATAGAGGAGAGTAATATTTCTGTTGTGATGTCGTCTAAGTTTGGTATTAATATGTCTGGGTTTATTAGTTTCATTTGGAAGGTATGAACCAGATTCATGAATGACATCAACTTCTGGCCTCTGAGTGACGTAATGAATAACTATAACAGGTGAGCAGTAAAACCAGAAGGGTTGAATCACAAGAATAACTGTATTGTGCTGCATGTATTTACCTATTACAAAAATATTGATTGTGTTATTTATGCACAACAGTTACTCTTAAGCTCCAGGTGTAATTTCAGGACAGAAAACAAACTAATTATTTAACAAAGTTCCAGACATTTTTTGCTAGAATTGCAGTGTTTCAGCCATTTTTTTTGATAAATTATGTAATTTGTTGAGTTTTATTTGTACATGTAAGCTGTTAAATCCAGTCACATGTTAAATCAATATCCTCCTCAATCAATAAAGAAACATGGAACCTTCCCACAGTTGTCTCAAAGTTAGAAAAGTTATTCAATAAAAACATGAACTATTCCAGAAATGAATGAAGTGATTAATATAAATAGGAATTCACAGACAGTGAATTAATGCAAACAGAAATCATTGGAAGTGATTAAAATGAATGAAAAGATTTTTTTTAAAAATGAGGGTTTTGTTCATCATAAATATTCTGCAGTTATGGTTCAAATATTGAAATATTGTAAAACAATCACATGGATAGCAAACATTGATATGCACAGCTATCCTCAGTAATGTGATGAAGAGTTGGATGAAATGGATGGCTACATGTGAGGTTGTACAAAATTGTGACACATTTAAACATAATAATTCATACATGCTTTACTTTTGAACACCAGCCTGTATTGGAACATTTGTCTGATACTCTGACAGAAAGTAAACCAGGAAAGTGAAGTGGAAGCAAAATGAAATCTGGTTTTCAAAGTCATGAGCAGATACAAACTGAAAAGTCACAATCTGAAGTTCTGAGAGGTTTGCTAGAGAATATTAATGAACAAACAGCATCATGGAGACCAAGACACATGACATGCAGCCTGTGATCGTAAAAAGGTACAAATGGGAAAAGATGAGACATGCAGTTTATGCAGACAACTTAAAATACTATCTAATCTAATATAATCTAATCTAATCTAATCTAATCTAAATCTAATCCAGTCTTAATGGCATTAGCTCTTGCTAATGTTGTTAGCTTTTGCTAATGTCGTTACCTTCTGTAACGACCTTTAGCCAATAGAGCTACACTATTATTTCTGGTCTAGCTAAAGACATTAACTTCTACTAATGGTGTTACCTTCTGCTAGTGGCATTAGCTCTGGCTAATGGGGTGAGCTCCTGCTAATTTTGTTAGCTCTCGCTAATAGTGTAGCTCTAGCTAATTATGTTAGCTCTGGCTAATAGTGTAGCTCTAGCCATTGGCGTTAGATCCTGCTAGTGGTGCTAGCTCTAGCAAGTAGTATAACTGTAGCTAATAGTGTAGCTCCTGCTAATGGTTTTAGATTTAGCTTATATAATAAAGAGTAGATGATAAACTGATATTCAGCAGCTATTTCATGTATAACTGCCGCCACCATTTTGACTTCTTGTATTTGTTCATCGTCTCTAGAACTACTAGAAACTACCGACTAAAATTGTGACTTCTTTAGTTGAAAAATGTAATAAAGACATCTAGAATTTGAAGTAATTCTACCCCCCACCAAAAAAAAAAAAAAAAAATTCAGTTAAGGGAAAATTCCACCATATTTTGGTTCAAATATTCACAGACAGTGAATTAATGCGCTGTCTGTCGATCCTTTCAAGATGGTGCGATGGACATAAAATGTCATGATGTCAGACCAGAATTAAAGTAGTCTCTGTTCAATTTATTTCACAACAAGCTTATTTGTTGTGATTATTTTTGATCAGAATGCTTGAGTCGGTTTGTTTGGCCAACGTTTTCCAGAATGACTCTGTTATTTGGCTGAGCGGACCAGTTGGTTTTTTACACAACAGCATATTTAAAAGAGACATAAACAGAGAATGTGTTAATAACTGCTAAACACATTGTGTTCTGCTTGTTCCTAGTTTATAATTCAGATAAAAGCAGAGGACTGAATCCCTCTCCAGTTAAAGTGCTGTAATTCTCTCAAATGAGAGAACTTGTGTATTTAGCAAGGGTGTGTCCAATTTTTCTGTGCCTTTGCGGTCAGAAAGGTTATAAAACTAGTTTGTAGCAGCAGACAGGAGCAATCTGTGATGGAAGCAGGGTGGAGGTGGGGTGGAGATTGACCAGCGACCCGACAAGAGCAGGGCAGGCACAGCTCGTCCTGAGTCATTAGGCCAGCAGAGACCCTGCTGGAATGTTATTAGTCTCTGGGGCAGACAGGGAACACTCTGCCCTTTGTTGCGAGAGACACGAATCCTGTCAATCTTAAAATTTGCTCTTAATTGAACTGGAGCCCAATCAGGAATCCTCTTCTCTCCTGGTCCGCGGTTAGCTAGGTTCTTCAGCCTGATGTTTTCAAGTGAAGGCTGGATCAACTGTAACTCCCTGTGTTTTAAGGTTCACTCAGTAATTGAAGCTACAAACTGATTTGATTACCTGTGAAGCCCAAAGATTCCTCTCATCATTAAAAGAGGGACATGACCCATGCACAGAAAAATGCTCTGATAGGCTGTATTTAATACAAGCTGGAAGCTTAAGAAAGCTTTCAATAGATTTCTTCTTCTTCAAGTGGATAACACCAGTTAGAACAACCCACTAGATCCTCTTAAAATGCGTCACATGTTTTGTAAAAGTTTTTTTTTGTTTGTTGTTTTTTTTGGCATCTATGGCTTATTCAGAGCATTTCACACAGGAAAAGACAGAAAAAGAGTCAATGAATGACAGGGACAGTGGATCATTTTTGTTATATTTGATCATTAAAACCAATTCAATCCAGTTAATTTATATAGCGTCAATTCAGAATGAATGTCATCTTGAGGCTCTTGACAAAAAATACAAATACAACCAATAAAATGTTTTTTTTTTGTTTTTTTTATATATATATTTAACCACTGTATAACTTAGGGGTAGTACTTTTTGTACTTCATAAATGCTTCTGTTGCCAGATTAGTTGAGGTTCAGTTCAGTTGTCTGAATGAATTCATTTTGCTTTAGCTTGAATATATTGAGTTTAATTAAACAGACAATAAATTCATTTCAGTTCAGTGAAATCTGGATGAATTGACTAAAAAATGAGACAGGCAGAAAAGCTAAAGTGTTATTTACTTTTAATTTTATTAATACATGTATGAACTACATACTAATTTAGATGTTTTTTTAACACAGCCGCTTACAGAAAGGATGGACAACGAAGTCGATCCTGTTTAGCTGCTGGCAGTTAATTTTATCTTCTAAAACTGATCTGATTGGACGATAAAAAGACTTTTGTGTGTTCAAGTTGTGCTAAAAGGAGTTAGCCATTGAGCGTAGCTTTCTTGCCTCAAATAGCATCTCAATGCTAAACATGAAACAGCACTATTGACGTTTCCGATGCTCATGGTAGAAAAATGGTTGCGGAACAACATATTAAAACCAATACATGTTTTTGTTGTTACAGTCATTTGTCTAATTACCCAATAATTTAGCAGCAAAAAGAGTTTTTGAATGGAAAATGTTCCTTTACTTTTTTATATAAATATATTTTTTACTACACTGGGACTAATTAATTACAGTCCTTGCAATTAACTTTTGATTAAAACTTTTAATTGAACCGCACCACTAATGAAAAAACATTTAAATCAAAAAGATAGTACGTTAAACATTTGTTCATAAAT
This sequence comes from Poeciliopsis paucimaculata, assembly GCA_903067055.1. NCBI lineage: Eukaryota > Metazoa > Chordata > Actinopteri > Cyprinodontiformes > Poeciliidae > Poeciliopsis > Poeciliopsis paucimaculata. Next base: position 6,534 of record CAEGAD010023318.1, read on the forward strand.
ATTAACGTTAGCTATGACTGTTTATTGTGATTGTTCACATTACACTTCAGGCAATCCCTGAAGTTTACATAAGCTGATTAAATAGACTGAAATTATTTGGCGCCTCAAAGAGCTTTTTAGCAATTCTACATTCACAAACACACCGATGCAGAGATTAGGAGGCATTGTTGGTTTACGTGCCTTGCCCACAGGCACATTGACTTGTGACAGGAGGACGCTGGATTCAAACCCACAACCTTTGGATTGCAATACTACTGCTCCATGTGTTAAGTGACTGAGAGCAGACCTTCAGCAGTTTTATTTCAGTCCTGCAGCTCAGTTTGTACATCATCTTCAGGAAGAAAGTGATTTCCGATGTGACAGACTTTAGAGAAAGTGTCTCTGTTTCAGTGGCAGCTCTGAGACTAACAAATGCCTTGCCATTTTCCTCTCAAAGTCGTCTGTTTTAAGAGTCACATAATCTTCACAATAAACCTTCAGGAAAATTCCCGTTGACCCGATTTTTATCCTCCAAGAAATAAATGCACTGGAGCTTAAGTGTGCCACTTCACTTCATGTCCCACTTTCCCTAAATGCAGCCTTGCCAACACATGCCCCATTCAGTATATCATAGGTATGTTTGATATGGATGCCTTTTTGTTTCTGCTATTATAAACAATACTGAACTCCTAGCTCCATGTCTGGATTGAAAGAAAAAAGAACAAACAAGCCGTTTTGAAACTGGAACAGAATTTACAATTAGCTTTAAAACATGTTTCAAGTGAACAAAAGGGAGTCCTGGATCACGACTAACTTTAAATAAAACATTACAACATGAATCCAGAGTAAATTCCAAGACCTGGAGCTTTGGCTCTCTTAGAGCCTTAGACCTCTTAGATCAGGTTATAATAGAGGATCAGGACAATTTCCCTGATAGACAAAAGAAAGCTAGCAAGCTAGCAAAGATATATTAGCAGGTGGTTACCAGTCGGGTGACAGAATGAAGATGGCTGAACAGCCAAAACTTTTGCGTGACATAAAGTCAAGTTTCCGGGTACCTGTAGTTTTGCTCTGTGAGCGTGAGCCAAACCTGGACTGTTTCAAACAGAGAATGTTCTCATTTTCATCACTAATAGACAGAAGAGCTCTCTTATTAATCTGGAAAGAGCCAACTCCCCCTTCACACTCACACTGGATGTGGGATATTATGTTGTGAATGGACTTAGAAAAGATCATATTTACTGTTCAAGGTTCAGAAAACAAAATTTCTAAAATTAACTTTTTTTATGAGAAATCTATTACTATTGTCTCTGAGTTGCTGCTGTCCCAAATCCATTTTTTTTAATATTAATCTTTGTTGTTTTTTTTTCTTTTGTGTTTGTTTTTTTATACATAATTGTGGATGGTACGTTTTAGTGTCAAATGGTTCCATGTGATTATTTATTTGTTGTATTTGAATTTTTTTTTTACTTTGTGCAATCGTTATGTATTTTACCTGTTTATTTTGTGTGGGTGAGTCTGCTGTTTGTGGGTAATGCAATTACTTTGCATGGTTTTGTACCATACCTATCAATAAATTGCCAATAATCAATAAAAAAGACATCTGAAAGAAACTTTTGTGTAACAAAAAAAAACAAAAAAAAACAACAACAACAAAAAACTACTATGAGATTAAAGAATCCTGCCACAACAACATTTAAGACCTGTGATTAACGTATTTAAGGCCAACATACATTCTTTTAATACATTTAAGACACAGAACTTTTTAAGACTAAGGATGTCCGTTCACCCTGACATAAGTTAATATGCTTTTTTTTTATTTTTTTATTTTTTTTATTATCCCAGCAGAGCAGCTGACTCTACAAGGTGGTGGCAGAATCATGTTGTTGCCACAAAGAAGTTGGTTAGAAAGGAAGACAATCCTGCAAGCAAACCTGTGAAAAGATGGAGAAGACTTAAGACTTTAAATCAAAACTTGTTAGAATTCAAGTTAGAATGCATGGCAACATTTAAAAAGGGATTTTCTTTAACTTTACAATATCATACAGCTTTGTTTTCTCAATGACATAAAATACCCCCCGGCCCCTAAACAAAAAAAAAAAAAAAAAAAAAGAAAAACATTGTGTGGCTGTAACGTAGGAAAATGTGAAAAATTCTAAAAACACTTTCTTGAGGAACCATTACACTCTTATTTGCCAGTGTTTGCCATAAAATGGTCCCCTAAACAAACTGTAGTGGGAGTGCAGTCGGCTAAACAACGACACATAATTAGTTTGAGCCAGGAACTTTCCTCCTGCCTCCTGCTGTTCGGCCGCATCACATTTTATCTTCCTGTTTGTTGCACAGGTGTGCACTGTGTGAGACAATACAGCATGCAGCTGCAGAGCGGACTGCAGACCACTGATATTACGATTCATGTGTGCAAACTGTCTCATGTGATTGCACACATTTTTCAACAGGTGTTCTCATAAAGCAACAAAATCTATTTATAAATCTTGTCTGTTAACAGATTAGAATTTAATACTAAACAACAATTTGTTGAATTTAACCAAATTCTTTATCCAGATAAAATGGCCAACTCTTAGACACATTTTTATTTGGTCTTTTAAATTATGAACATGAACCTAACCCAGGTGGAGCCCCCTTGTGGACAGTTGGACCATGAATAAAGCTGGACATGTAAAAGGTTGTTTTAGTGTTTTTGACTGTTTGGAAGTAGTGGCCTTGTTTGGATATTATTAGCAACTACCCACAGGGACGGTATCATGTAATGTAAACTTTTTTGAGCTATGCTGCAATGTGGCCATGTTTCTTTCATGCATGTTTGACAAATCCTTGAATCTTCCATGGCATCCTTTGAAGGGTGCCTAAACACTTACACTCACAAAGCTACTTCCATGAAGCTCCTCCTAGGAGTCTGCTGCCACAGCGAGATTAGTAAACAGCTGAAGTACACATCTGCTGGGCTCATCATACGAACTGCAACCCTCCTGAGATCAGTTAGAAACAACAATTTCAAGGCATCAATATACAAAGTCACATTTATTTTTAGCTACTTCATATACATAAAGAATTTTTATAAAACCTGAAGGTAACGTGATGGCGCAATAAAATGGAAACACTTAGCATTGCCCCTTTAAACTGAATGCATTTTGGTTTACACCAATGCTTTTCTATATTCCACATTAAGCAAATGTATTGAATACAATATTTGTACTCTGGCGGCATTTTAGTCATGCTAGCTCATTCAAATTTAAGTAATTCACACACCCATCCCCAGGCTGAGTATGTACCAAATTACAATTGAATCTGAGCATTCACTTTAGTTTCTTAAGCTGGTGTTATATATTTCTTTCTTTTTTTTTTAACATTTTCAGCCAAGTCAAGATGAAATAATGTTTTTATTGTCTAAAATTGAGCAAAAATTAGATATAAGCAGTCTGTGGGTGTTCCGGGTTTTCTAATAATTATTGTTACATTAAGACTTCTTCCTGGTGAGGTGAGAAGTGAGGCAGAGGACTATTTTTCATTTCACCCTTTAACAAGGTCACACCTGCACCTCTTTCCTCAGAATGGAACGACTTTAATAAAAACACGCACACGTAGAACAAACCCCCTCTGGAGTTTGATTCCCAGCAGTTCCCTCAGACAAAAGAGTCACAGCAGAAAAGAAACACAGAAGAAGCTCAAGGCTTTTAGTCCACTGCCAATATTTCTTCTGTCCTTCTCTGTGTTTTTAACTTCTTCTGCACCCATCACTTGATTGTATTGATTTGACCTTCGCACTTAAAATTCATCTTCCAGCAGAGTGGAGGCTGCATCCTGCTCTGCAGACACTGAAACATTGTTTGTTGCAGTCAGACTACATTTTTTTATTTTAATTTTTTGTCTTTCTACATACAGAAGGAGTTGCTCCATAAATCAACACAACCCAAATTAAGACGCAAAACGAATGAAAACAGCGAGCTTTCTGTTTGTTGCATAACAGGCCATTAACTGCTCTAGAAAAGTCTTCCAGGAAAGTCCTTTACACGCACCACAGAGAAAACATCTCACAGCCGAGATCTAAGGAACAATGTCAGATCTGAGCGCCGTCACACAGAAACCTGTACTTGCTCTGAGGCCACGTGTTTAATTAAATTGTCTGGCTGCTGTTGCATTATGAGCAAACATGCCATCAACTGAGCCAGTGGCCTCCTCCACATGAAGCAGATGATCCGGTTTGCCTTCTTCAATCATGCATCTCTGCTAATACTCTTCTGTGCTCTGCTCAATAATTAAAGGAGAGAACAAGCCCATCAACTGTCTGTGCTAATGACAGAATGAAAATGTGTTTATGAAGCTGCAGAAAATCTGGAGGATTCATGACCACATTTTGTGGTGTTGTTTCACACCCAGAGGCCAGACGACCCGCCTTATCTACCAAAGACTTTCCAACAAACGTCCTGAATGTTTTAATGAGGTTCCAGTTGATCCCTAAGTGAACCCAAGGACACTTTGTCATTTTCCTTTTTATCAATTTTCAAGTAAATTAGGCTGTGTTGAATAAATGTAGCTCCAATTTGTCCAAGGATATTTGTTTTTACATGGTTTATGAATATAATGTGGTTCTTGTTGAAATAATCAAGATTAAAGCATGTAACTTTTATTAAAAAAAATGTGGCTTCTATGCATTTGTTAAAACTCTGATTATGTTGTGACAGTATAATTTAGAAGGAAGATAATCTGAAAAAAAAAAAAAAAGAGTTTCTCTGACTTCTCCCAGTGCTCCCAGTACCAACTGTAGAAATACACCACTCAGACAGAATCAACCAATCAGAGCCAGGAGGAGGGTCTTAAAGCTGTGGCATAATTCTTTTTCCTTCTACTTCTCACAATTGCTTGTTAGAATAACTGAGACTGCACCTGTAATGTGCCTATAATATAAAAAATAGCAGTGAGGCATGACTTATAAGATAAGACAAGATGATATGAGATGAGATAAGTTATTAGTCTCCCATATAATAAATTTGTATATGAAGTAGGGACAAAACTGCGGTATAACAATAAGAACAGCACATCCAAAAAGGACAATAGCCAAAAATAAACACATAAAAGCAAAACACACATAAAAATACAAATGTCAGTTTTGTGCAAACTTTGATTGGCCAAAGTAGGAAGAGTATTATTTTTCCTAGTGTCATTGTTTATATCTATTATCAGTTCTCCGTGATAAAGATGCTGTATGGAGCTGAAGAAGCGTCACCTCCGCTGCCTCTAAACTGTCATGGAAACACCATCTGCCCTGCCAGAACAATAGCCATTAGCTGGTGGAACCACATTTTGGCTGGTTCGCTGCCAGCATCCATTTTGTCAGCCTGAACACACTCCACGAGGTTTGCTGAGTGCAACGGAGTGCATCAAGAAATAATTAAACACTTTTTCCGGGGTGATGATGCAAGCTGTAATTAATTGCCTTTGCAGTCAGTAACATTTATTAACGTGACTGCCACAATGATGATGCTTTCCACCAAAACGCTCTCATTCTTTACTATCTCCCCTTTCTAAGGGGGTTTTATGGTCATTATCTGATGGTAACAAACTACTTACATATGAACAGAAGCTGACCACCCCGGTCCGCCCCTTCCCTCTCCCGCTAACCGCTAACCTGTGGATTAGCTTATAGTGGCAGACGCAGCCTGAACCCAGCTTTTTTTGTTTCTTTATTTTGCGACTGTGGAGGAGTCATTCTGTCATCGCCGAGCTCTGAGCAAAGTGTGACATTTCTCCTGAGACAACTTGATATGATCACTGTGATGGGTTTAGAAAAACCTCTGGTGTCTTTTTACCTTTGATGCTGACAGAATGCCATTTATCAAAGCAGTTGAGAGAGGTGTTAAGAGCAAATGAAATGGCTCTTAACAGCCTCCCTCTGAGGGAACACTCACAGAGGGCAAAGTTAACAGCCTAAGCAAGGGCACTCAGCCACGATGGGGATGACATATTACTGGCCTGGGTCATCACCTTTGTGTGCGTAGACAGAAAAACCCAAAAAACAGACAGAGCGCGATTTGACACCTGCGTTAGTTGGTGGAATTCAAGAGAGATGAAAGACCTCATGGATAACTTTTGACAGCCATTAATTAAATTTAGTGTCACTCTTACAAAAAGTTCCTGAGAGCACTTTCTGTCAGGAGGAACTTTGTCTGACTCTAATGTACATATTTTCCAGTAAACAGTATAAAATCCAGTTTCACGACCATATTTCATTCTCGATGTGATTTAGTGGACATGCAGACCAGAATTGGGTAGGCCCATGATGCAGTCTACAAGCAGCTGGAACATCTAGACTGTACGACTCTAATGAAATTACAGTTGACATGTTTGACTATAATGACCATTGTAACTTTTAGCATGTAACAATGATAAGTTTCAAAAACAATGTTGGTAAGTTTCTGCAGTCAGTGTGGGTGGGATATATATTGGGAGTGATTGCCATTCCATCATAAGGCAACATACGTGAAAGCATCCAGCAATATTCTTGCTTTTGGAATGTGAGAGGAAGCCAGAGTACCAAGAAAGAACCCAGGAATGAAGAGGGAGACATGCAAACTCCAAAAACAACCTGTAATGGATAAAACTGTGAAACAACTGCCCCACTTTACAGCTCTCATTCATTTTTAATTTTAGTTTGATTCTGTACTAAAAGTAATAGTTTTACCTAGACAACCTGATTTTATGTAATCTTCACAACAAGTGAACAAAAAGTAAGGTCTGCAGCAAAGACATGAATTTGTGAATTCCAGATACTAAGATTAGTGTGACCATCTGATGAAAGAATGACATAGTAAAAGAAATAAACTTTTGTTTTTTGTTTTTACACACTGAATTAATTTTTAATCAATATGATAATAATATGAGGCATGGAAATTCAGAACACATGAGTTATTATGCTCAATTTCCAGTGATTTTATCTCTAATATTATTACACTCACAGAAAGATGGGATTCTCCAAGCTTTGCGTTAGGGTTGTATAATTTATATCATCACCAACTTTATCATGTTTAAAGTCAGCAATCTGAGCAACTGATGAAGTTAGCTCACTTCATCCAGTGAGCTAACTGATTTTTACCAGCTTTGATTGTTATCGGTCTTAACTTTGTGACTCAGAATTTCAATTTAAACAACCTATCTTCAAGGTCGAAGCTTAGCGGTACCAGGCAAATCTAGGCGTTGATTTATAGGACGTCTGGCAGTTCTACAAATCCATCACTGCTAAGTGATCATGTGGGTCATCATCGTTACCATGAGGATAAGGTATGTGTGTGAATTTTTTTTTTCTTTTTTAGGTTTAAAAAAAGGAACAGAAGAACAGAGCATGAAAAATGCATGGACTTCTTTAGACGTGTTCTGCAACCCCAAAACTATTATGTCCCTGTCTGATGGTGGTTTTGGGTTTCAACAAGATCAAAGAAAGCCAACCAGTCTGTCATCACTCCCTACACTGCTCACCACTCCTCCCAGTGTCTCTATGGGAAGTTTTAAATAATTAGCTTGGAGTGTTTGATCATAGTCCATACTAGAGTTACCATGTCTGCTGATGTACCACCGGAAACCATGGTAGCAACCTGATAGCCTTGTAGACATGGTTCGACTGGACGCCGGAATTGCAACACTTGTTACATTTTCTGTTCTGTCAAATGAACCAAACTCTTTGAGCAACCTTGTCCCTGGCTAAACTGTAGGGGCGCTGAACCAAGAACCACTACAGGAAACAACATGAAAACATCTGAAGAGGACCCTGAGCGCACCTTCCTTCTTCACAAAATGGAAATAAAAATTAAGTGGCATCAGATTTCAGAGGCTGTGGGATTTCTATTTTTTTTTATTTTTTATTTTTTTCTCCCACCAGCTCTAGATTGTTGCATTTGTTTTGATTGTATTTACCCAGAATGCCCTGCATTATAGTCCACTTCTGCTTTTAGAGTAGTCTTCGCTCTGCTTGCATTCACATAAGCATTTGAACCGCACCAGAGTTCATTTTAACTGAACAGAGACCAAAGTTTGTTGGTAGACCAGAATTATCTTTTTTGGTCCACATCATAGTTGGATTGCACATTCACACCTCCCAAAGCAAACTGAACTATCTCGGTAGACTCATTAAAGCAGACTAAACAAAACTAGTGTGAATGTAAAATGAGTTAGTCTGCATTCCTTATGTCAGCAACTTAAGACAATGTGTAAAAGAAACATTTCCAAAAATGACAGCAGCATATTACTATGCAAGGATTCAAATCTATAACCCCTAATTATGTAGAATACTGACAAACATCCATAACAGTAGCATAGTCAAAGTCCACTACACAAAGCTGCTGTGAGTAAGTGGTAAGGAGACATACTCCATCCAGTAAGGATAACAGCGTCAAACTGGCTCATTTCATATGATACAGCCGAATGTTAGCAATTAGGTCAAATTTAAAACTTCAAAGTCCACCCCTCGAGGAAGTAATTGTTTCTCGATAGATGAGTGTCCAGACGCTCTGGACGAAGTGAAGCAGAGAACAACAGGCTGGTTTTTACCAAACTAATGAGTGGAAAGAGTTCAACATGTTCACAGAGCTCTTGCTTGACTTCCCTGCTTCTGCTGTGTTACAACTTTTACAGCATTTCCATCCACTCTAAAGTTGGAATTAGTTTGGCAACTTGACTTCTACTGTTTATTTATTTTACTTTTTGTTAGTTGAAATTTTCTTCCATTAAATCAAGCGTGTTAGAAAAAAAAAAAAAAAAAAAAACCTCAAACTGCTGTATTACTCACAGATGGTATTTGTTCATTTGCCTTTCAGAAATAAATTGACTTTGTTTGACACACAGCCCTGGCCCCGGCGAGACGCACTGTTTTCTTCCGACGGCGGCACATTAATGACCCTGGGGGGGTGTTTTGACGGAAAGCAGGGCTGTACGCAGTAATCGTTCACAACCTGCTTCACACAGCTGACCTTTGACAAATGAGGAGCGCGTGCAGGTCCAGTACGTGACGTAAAGCCCTCCTCCTGGATCCATGGTGTTATCAGTCGTGATTGAGGCGAACACAGCCGGCGATGAGTGGAACCTGCGAGCCTTTCTCTGGCAATAACAGAAAGCTAGTCACACATCAGTGAAAACATCTCATCAAACATTTATGCTATCAGCTCCGCAGCAAATCCATTTGAAAGCGCGGAGCCCCGGGTATAATTACAACCCATGATGATAAATAATCTTCACGGCAAAGTTAGAGGGACGCAGTCAGGTATTATGTTTCTCCTAGCCAGTGCAAGCGACGAGGTAATTAATAGCAGCATGAAAATCATGACACAATTTCACAGTTAATCGTAATTACCTGCCTCGCCATAGTGATTTCAGCAAGCCAGCAGTACTTCTGTCGGTCTCGTGCTGTAAGCCCTAAATCTTCAGCTCTGTGTGTGTTCAATGAAATAATTTGAAGCAATGTGTTGTGGAAAACAGGGAAGATTTTCTGGAAGCTAGCCCACAGAGAGCGTCACATTTGTGTGATTGGGCTCTTCGGCTGGGCAGCATACTGAGAGAAAGGCACTGAGGGTTTCTGTTGAGGGACAAACTCATGTAGAGCGTGTACTAATATCGTAAAGAAAAACAAGGCATTCTGCAAAATGCTCAAAATTAGAAAAAAAAAATATCTTCAGAGAAAAAAAAAAAAACCCTCTTTGCAGGATATTAAGCTATATTAAATCATCTTTTGAAATGTTTTTTTTTTTTTTATGTTTTCATTGATTAAACAGCAGAGAAAACAGTAAAACGAACAATCTCAACAGTAAGAATAGTGTTTTTATTTTTTTAAACATCATTAGTTGGAATCTATCATGATGACGAATCAAAATTTGTATAATGATGAATTTACCATGGGAAATGATAAACAATACGATAAATACCCACCCAAACATCCTATCTGAAAATATAATGTTAAACGAACAAACATTTTAGGGAACATTTGAGTTCAACTTCACAACCAGAATCCAGACCTACCTGCAGTCTTACCACAGGCACCGGATTTGTACAAAGCAAGGAAATAACAGAACCAGAGGCTAAATGTAGTCAGAAGACTCATGCAGCTGCTGTGTATTCAGTCAGACGCCTCTTCAGTTTGTTGCAAGAGTGACTGCTACCAGAGACTCCTCTGCCCAAAGCATCACCATCCACAACCATCCCAAAAATACTTACAGTGGTTGAGTTACAATAACATCCATTTCCCTTTGGGAGAAATTTAGTGTTTTTGAATTGAATTGAACCATACATATGTCTGTAAATCTGATTTAGAATCAGTAAATGATTGGAAAACACCCCCCACACATGCTCAGCCTGAAAAACTCTGAATTACTGATTCAACAATATGGGCCTATTTCCCCCTGTGGGGCCACAAGGCAAACCGTCATGCTGTCACAACACTACAGTTAGACTCTAATATCAAACTCAAATCTATTCGAGACCACAGAATGAAGGCAAGCTCAGAAGTGATGTGTTTGTAGTTTGGCTTGGTAATGAGTCTAGCTGCAGTAGCTGGAAATGAGAGAGAGAGCCATGACAGATAAATGCATAGCAAATGTTTAAACTACTACCAAAGTTATGTAAGAGGGACCTAGCAGTATACATGCACAATCTCATGGTACGTTATGCAAATGCTCCGACTGTATTGATAGAGATTCATTGCCTGTGGTCCACCAGACACACACGCTTTGAGTCAGGAGTCTGGGACCCGTCCTCCTCCTCCTGCAGGTTCTGGCTGTGACAGACAGTCAGATCAGATCTGGACTTTCAGTTTTGATTTTCTTCTCGCAGTCTTTGGAATGAATCACAATAAGATGCAGCATTTTGACCAGCGCCAAAAACCACCGATTCTGGTCAGCCTTTAGTCAAATACACATGCAAAATATACAGTCAGGATACAAAATGAATGCTATGCATCATATTCGTTGATGTATCACAAATTGTGAATTAATTTGTTCACGTTTTAATCAGTAAAATTTTTTCCACATTACAACCACACAGCTTAGTATAGATGCATAAGATCTCTAACCTGTGTTTTTACAGAGTTGACCTGTATTTAGCACCCCAAATTATGATGCTCATATGATCAAATGAGGTCTATGCATCCTGTCATGCAGTTTGGTTTTAATTTGAGATTAGTGCAGCCTTATCTAACCAGGCCTATCTTCTACATGTCCTCTACATGTTTTTAAAATCCAACAGAGGATATTTCTTATGGCTTTTTTTAAACAGATTTTCCTCTTTCAAGTGTTTATATATATATATATATAAATATATATAAAAATCCAGAATTATGGAGTCCATGATTACTTGCTATCATGCAGCCAGATTAGGTTTCCAGTTTTTGCCAACTGTCCAATGTGTCTATCTCCTTCAGGTAAAAATCATGCACTATTAGTCAATCTATTACATGAAATTTTGATAAAAATACATTGAAATTTTGAGGCTTTATCTTCTCTTTTGAGTGTTAGGGCTAAAGTCCTGAAGCTGAAATAATAATTAAAGCAGTAATGCCCCTCACGATGTTCTGAAATTTGCCTCTCTGCCCTCGTTTCCGGGCCAGCAGACTAGTGAGAAGCATGTTCTTGTTGCAGACAGGCAAACGCAAGGCCGGACCTCTGTGAGTCCAGAGACTGACAGGCAGTCCTCCTGCATCATTAACCCAGTTTGCTGTGAAGACCCGCTGCCATTGTGAGCTTGTGTTTTTAGCGAGCTGCGTTATCAGTAGTGATGGGAAGAGTGATTGTAGCTTCACTGTTTGGGGTGGGTGAGGTGGGGCAGGGGAGTCTTTCACAGCCCATCTATCAGAGCGGCAGATAAACAGATGGAAGAATGGATGTACCGGCTAAGCAGGCTGTCCATTAAAACCGGGGCAGAAATGTTAAAGATGCCCTCCAGGCAGGATCCATTAAACGAAGCTTAAATCCTTTCATATCAAAAGTCAGTAGGATCCCAGCTGGCATTGATGCTCTTCCTTATTACTGTTTATGTAGAATAGACCGATTATTCTACTTTATTGCATTAGACAGAAATGTTGCTTTTATTAGGGCCCAACAATATTTCAAACTGTTGTTAAAATTATGAAAAATATTTAGCTAATTATATAAATGCCTTCCTCATTACATGACATCTCTACAATAAATCCAAACTAATCTGACAACTAGAGAAATGTATGGTTTTGTTATCGCAAGTCATATCAACAATAGCCCATGTTCTGATATCATGCAGCCCAGAAATAAAGTATTTGAATTCATAATGTGATTGTGGGATAAAGCCAATTGTGAAAGCGCCCCAAAAAGCAGTCAAATTATTCAGTGTTTTCAGTTTTTAGAAAATTAGTGTCTGAATCTGCTGATGCTTGATGTGAAGAACCGACAGTCAGGGTTGCAGCAGGCCCAGGGAGGAACCGATCAGAAAAGTGTCGGTTTTGAACCCAGAAACTGTCGTTCAAGCCACGTACTGATCCAGACGAGACCTCAGCATTCCTCAGAATCTTGAAATCTGCAGCAACCGGATCAGACTTTACTCAACACCTTCCACAGTTTGAAACAGTATTGTATAATAATTTTAATGTTAGAATTAACTTTTCAGTTGCTAATTAGTTAGCACAAGCTAGATCTAGCTGCAGTGTATTCAGCAACCATCCTTGTTCTTATTTACAATCTGTTTTTTGTTTTTTTTGTTTTTTTTGCCTCAGGTTGTTCATTTAGCCAAGCAAATAAAACCATCTCTAGTTATAATACAATGCTCATTGCAAAGGAGAGGCAGTTGAGTGTCTGTCTTTCAGTTTTGATTATAGCAACATATTGTTTTGACAACTATAGATAAATAATAAGGTCAACATTTTGAATTGTGCCTTTCCTGTTTCCTGCGCACGCATGGTGTCTCTAAAACATATTCAAATCTTCCAATATTAGCATTGAATTGAAGGAGCTTCCTACATTTCATGTGGTTGTCTGTTTGGGCTGCCAATCATGTCCAAGGAATACCTTTGATTCCAGGCCACAGACCACTGGACACAGCATCAGGGTCTAAACATAAAGCACATGTAGGAAATGGATTCGTGAAAGTCATTCTTTTCATTGAAATAATATTTGTTTGGTGGAGATTATGGATTATTCTTTTCAGTCCACTGTTTGGTCACCTTGGATAAGATATTCATCAATATAACTCATTGTGCTTCTAGACATGCTTCAGTCCATGTTTGACACAGAGCTTGATACACAAACCATGCTGGGTTTGTTTCTACTCTGCATGTTTAACAATGTAGGTACTCTGTGTTTCTTTGAGTTTAGTCCAACCAGTAAATCATCAGGAAACTGAAGAAAGCTGGTACTGAAGTGGACCATAAAACATCCCTTGATCATCTTAAGTAACACTGAGTCTACTGTGAAGCTGTGATGGATCTTACACATAAAGACATCTTTCATACGGTTGTTACTCTGCTTGTCATTTTCCGTCCATCACTGTGTGTTTTGCCTCACCCACAAGACAGAAAGGGTTCAAAGTACAACAAGGCTGTAGAGGATCAGCAGGGTTGACCTTCCCTTTATCCAGGACTTTTACAGGTCAGGAGGAGGACAGTTAACACCTCCGTACACCCCACACATGCTGGACACAAACTGTTTACATTTTTACATTTTACATTACATTTTTTTTGCAAAATCCAGACTGCAGAGGAGTCCTCTGATTGATCCAATTCACATTTGCACTAATTCAATTATGTATTTCTATTTTGTAAAAACTTATAAACTTGTACTTATACATAAAAAACACTTTTGCTTGTATCTTAAATTTAAGATGTCTTCATTAAAAGCAACCAAAAGCCAAATTAACTGTGTGTGCGCGCACATCTTTCAAATAATGCTAACTGATTAATACAATGCACACAACTTTTGGCTTCAGTGACATGAGAGGACCAGGTGTGCTGTGAACAAGCTGGTCTGAGTTCAAGCTAATGGGGGGAAATCGTGCTTTGATGTGCTGTGAGACCAGCCTCTCAAAGCAGTTCATAGCAAACCACATGAGTGCTATTGAGTGGCAGTCATTAAAACTGTCAGTAGCTGATTATTCTGAAGTACAAGAATTATGATGTCAGGGGTCAGGAATGGTAGGAGGAAAGCATCTGTCATGGAGAGATCAAAAGTTTTTTAGAGCTGATCAGAACACACTTTTAGCACTTCCACAGTGCTAAAAGTGCACTGAGCCGGTTACCTTCTTCTGGTTGACTGATTTGATCATCTGCCTTTGGTCTACCTGTTAGGTGTGTAGGAACTTGAAATTAGAGGGGGGCTGGGTGGTAGTCACTTGTTGGCTAACTGGCTAGAGCCGTTATTCTGCCTACACACAGAATGCTGTGCGATTCTGGATAGGAGTTTATTGACATTATCAATATTCTATCTGACATATTTTTATTTATATTGATCACTTGTCTACCGCAATAGATGTCATTATTGTTTTGTTGCGCAGCACAAAGGTAGAGAAGATCTACCTGGACTCAACTTTTCCACTGCTTTTATTTATCATCGTAACGTCCGATCATTAAACTTTGGAACACCAAACAGATCATGGCTGCAATCATGCTGAATCATAAGGAATGCATCACCCGGCTGCTTAATGCTGTTCAAGGTCACATCACAACAGTCAACAAGTGAGAGGTGGGGTACGCTCTGTTTGGGTTCCCAGTTCATCACAGGGAACTGTGATGATATAACAACCAGGCCGGGTTATAAGTATTTACTCACTGTAAATACAGTTATACGTTGTATTTCCAAAGTATAACTTGGAAATACAAAAGAGATTGTTAAACCTTTTACAATGAAACACTTATCTCTCCTTCTGTCTTTCCTGTCCTCTGTCTGTCATTATCCAATAACTATTAAATATTTGTCATAATGACTCATATTAAACAGTTTAACATGCAGCATGTCAGGGTTTTACAACAGCTATATAGAGTTGTAGTCTGTCGAAATTATGTACTGGATTTATTCTTTGAAATAAGCTGGAAAATATTTACAACTTCATAAAACTTTCTGGAGGAGGCTACTTGTTATGGGGAGCTGCATCTGCCGGTGGGATCAGCAGAAATCAGGCCTTAATGACCCTGAGTTGCAGTCACACCTCTAAAGAAAAGGCTTCAACAGCTCTTATTAAACTGAAGCTCTATGACTGTCTGTCTACAGCCATAAAGGAAGAGTATATCTAATCTAACAGTGTAAGACAGCGGTGTCCTTAAAGCCGGGGCTCTGCGTGCACAGCATTGTAAGAAATGAGTGCATTATGATGTCCGAGTCCCGACCTTGAGACACACTGGCAGCCATCTTTCTGTTGCTGTCCTGTCCTGCAGGCTGAGAAACCCTGATGAATATTTCTTGCTCCCCGTTTTACCAGGTGACGGCTTCTCAGCTGCTCCCACTGCAAACTCTGATGCCGTGTGTTTGTTTTCACCCTGAATCTGACGCCGGTCCTCCCACTTCTCCGCAACGCTAGAGCTGTCATCATCTGGAGCTAATCAGAAAGCAGCTATAATAAACCTCAGTCAGGATTGGAGATATTTTCCTATTGACCATTGACATTTTATAATGTACCTATCCAGGCAATATGTATGGATGTTTATGCTACTTTATTTGCAAAACAAGAGGAATCGGACCGGGTGTCCGAATGTCAGGGCAAAGTAGTGTAACTTCCTTCTGAAGACAGATTGCTATTCAGTTCAGAATCAGAGCTAGAGCTCTCAGAGATTAAAGCAGAGCCGTAATATTAATACATAACAAGTTTGACAATTACAGTGGTTGGCACTGACATTGTTGGGGTCACAGACGAGAACAATTATGATTCATATTTTACTTTATGAACTATTTAAAGCACAGTTTCCCTTTGAGAATTAGTTTTGGGAATGAGGAGGGAGGAGTTACTTTCACTTATTAACAACAATAACTGTGTAGAACAAGTGATTGTTGTAATCAATATAACAAGCATTAATACAAACAGAATATATTTAGCTGTTATTGAATAAATACTAAATATTAGACATTCCCCAGGAAAATAAGTGAAAATATTCTGTATTCTCTATCCTTGACAATTACAGTGTTTGACACTCATACTCATCTGTTCCTCTTACCAGCTTCATGTCTGTTTACTGACCCGAACCACAGTCGAAACTTTGGGACCCAGAAAACGAAAAAGAGCAAAATAACCTACATTCGTAAAAAAGCTTTGCTTCAAATTCCTCTCCAGGATCTGGTTATCTTTGCTACTTGTGTACATTTTCTTACCAGACTTCCTCCTGTCACTCAGTTTTCCATTAATATGCTTATGGCAGTTTGGGAAACCAGGTTCAGAAGGAAATACTTTTTGTGGCTAACTCCCCTGGTGGAGGCTGTCAGTGACTGTCAATTATCGAGGCTATAGGCCATAACATTTCCATTGCATTGCATTTCTGCAATAAGATTGTTTGTGATTTCATAACTTTTTAAGAAACTTATGCATGGAACTTAATTAGCTTGTGAGCTTTAATATTCAATATGTAGAGAAATGGTTATTCCATCACAGTAAGTGATATTGTATTTTATTAGCTTTGTTATTTGTGGATTCCAAAAGCATAAAAAAAGTATGTTTCTGAAATGTGGCTGAGAATTTTTCCTGGCACACAGCAGTTACCCTCTATTGCCAAAAGTATTGAATCACTCATCCAAAACATTAAATTTGGGTATTTCTCCAACTTTCATGGGCACAGATAAAAACCAGAATCTAGCCAAACTACGTCAACACACATTCCTGAAAGAATGGGTTGCTCTCAGGAGTTAATAGTACTTTGTAAAAGTACAGCGCTGTGATTGGATGCCACCTAGTCCATCATGAAATACAGGCAGTTGTACGTACATTATAACAACAGACAGCAAGTCAGTCACGATGTGGGAGGCCACATAAAAACAGAGTGGGGTTAGTGGATGCTATGGCCCACAGTACATAAAGACCCTCAACTTTCTGTAGAATCAAGAGCTACAAACCAAAGTTAATGTGGACCTTATCCCTTTTTTTAAGAATGCAAGTCAGATTCACAATCCTGCATATCAGATTCAATGCAGTAAGGCATGCCTGCTATGGACTCTAGACGAGTGGAGATCTGTTGTCATGAGAAACAATTCATGGATCTCTGTTTTTCCAATCCAATTGGTGTTGTCTGGGTTAGCCAGCTGCCAGGAGAACGGCACTTATCCGACTGCTGTAGCGAAATCGCCATCCAACCGTCATGCAAATTTTGAGTGGACTTATAAAATGTGGCAAAAAAGAAAAAAGAAAATGGGAATTATGCATATTTCCATCTACTGGTTTGGAGCAGGTCAACCTGGCTAAGGAATGTATTTTATCACATGTGAACATTACGCATGGGTGTAATAAATTTGAAGTAAAGGTTACAAAGTAGCATGGACCACATTTATGAGAAAATGAAGCTAGGCCTCCCCTCTGAATTGCAGGTTTGGACTTTTTAATCAGAAGTTCGTGTCTCTGGTAAGGTATGGATCCACCAGTGGATGGGAGCATTTCGTGACTTTGCTGACTTCTTTGTCAGATGTGCTTCCATCTCCACTTTAGTGCATTCACTCGTTTTCAAAAAAGTGAAAAGCCATGTCGAGGGAACATGAAAATATGTTTGCAAAATTTTGGAAGCTATTTCAAAATGTTGTTTCCACCAACCTTTTATTATTCGATAAGTTGAATTGCACATGGAAAATATTGATGGAAACACACCAAGAGTGTCAAGTAAAGTTAGTATAGAGGGGATTATGGTGTGTGGCTGTTCTTCAGGATCTGGACTCATTGGTACCCTAGCTCCAGTGAATGAACTCTTTACAACGGGACATACACATATATTTTGGACAATATGTACCTAATTTTGAGGGGAACAGTTTGGGAATGGCCTCATTCTGTTCCAACTTGATTGCCAAAAACTGCTCAAAGCACAGCTCATGAAGACATCAGTTGTGTTTCTATGACAAATGTGCACAAATATTATTTAATACTTTGCTAATGTTGAAAAAAATGCAATTTCACAATTGCAGTGTTTCCATTAAATTAAATTAAAATCACATTTGAATAAGCTGCTTCATATAATAAGTCATTAAAAACCATGGCAGCAACACATGAAAACAGAACATTTATTCATAATTCAGCCACCATCTATCAGCCAATCAGAGGAGACGTTTGCGTCTCATTCAGGCATTGGAGCAACAAGCCCCGCCTACTTGGGAGGGGCTATGTTTTGGGGAAAGTGTGGTCTGTGATATCATAGGAGAGTTATGGATTCGAAATGTTAGAGTGACATAAATCTTTTTATGAACTGTGAACGGCAACAAGCTGAACATTGTCTGACAAAAACAAACCATCAGCCTCCTACTGCTCCCTGTTCTCTTCTCTGTCATTTCCAGCAATAGTAACTTCCAGCTGCTGATCATGTGACTTGTGTGATGTGAAAAAAATGTTTCCATTGCAGTCTTGTAAAATACATCTATTATCCACCTCATCCTAGTACAAAAACATTTAACAGATTTTTTTTTTTTTTTTTTAATTGCTTGCATTTGTTTAATGTTCCCATTAAGAAAATGTATTTTTATAATTTCAATTTGTGCAATTTTATAGTTGATGGAATTGAACTGAAGACCTTTGGGACTTTTTAGAGCACAGAGTGTGAGCCAGGCCTTAACGTCCAAAATCTGTGTCTAACCTTATAAATGTGTTTCTGAAAGAACGATTACCGTATTTTCCGGACTATAAGTCGCACCGGAGTATAAGTCGCATTTTTGGGTGAAATTTATTTGATAAATCCAACACCAAGAACAGACATGTCATCTTGAAAGGTAATAAAAATAGAATAGAGGCAACAACAGGCTGAATAATTGTACAGTATGCTAAAGTGACATGACGCATAAACAACAAACTGAGAACGTGCCTGGTATGTTAACATAACATATTAAGAGTTATTCAGATAACTATAGCATAAATAACATGCTAACAAGTTTACCAAACCATCCATGTCCCTGCAAATCACTGAATCTTCAGTGTCGCTTGTAAACAATGCGGCTAACTCCGGAGGTAGAAGAACACAGGCCTAGAGCGCCCTCTTGCGGTTTAGTGTGAAAATAACGCGTCCTATAGTCCGGAAAATATGGTACAAAGAAATACATCCTTAAACTTCATGGAATGCCTTCACAGCAAAACAGAATCTGTTCTATCTCTGAAAGGTATCGTATAAAACTTAATGGATCAAACGGGGCATCAATCAGGTGTGATAGATAAATACACTTATGAAAACAGAATAAAACATTTTAAGTAGTGTAGAGAAAACACATGCTCTGCCTTATCTGTCTCCAGTATCTTCCAGCCATAGATCCAGCCTCTTAGACCCATGGGCAAATGGCCATCAGGATAACAATTATCAATTCTGCAGGCTATGCCAGTGCTGCTGAAGATAGCTTATTGATGTCCTCACAGACGAGAAGGTGCTGCTGGGGATTAAATGACAGATTGACAAGATCTTCACAGAATGCTAAGTGGTTTACCATTACTAATGTTTGTTTATTTGCTGTATTAAAAAAAAAATAGAATATCAATTTCAGATGAAATTCAGTGATAATAAAATAACTTTAAGGTTAGAAAAGGGAAAAGTGGGAATGAGTTCACAAGATTCACTCAAACACCTCGCCCTGAGTGACTCCAGTGAGATAAAAAAATTTTTAAAAAAAAACTAGATAGAATATTTCATGTAAAATAAAGTCTGGCAGGAAGTTATTTCCTTAACTGTGCTAATTGTAAAGTGAGTCATAGACTATTGTCACGAATCATCAACAAACACAGATAATGAGCACTCATCAGACATGAACGTTGGAGTGCCAGGACCAGTTGTTTTAAAGTCAGCATGGTGAGCTGTGTGCTTGTTATGCGCTTTCTTGTCAGGCTGTCCTTCGTGGGGCTTTGCCGGCATTCAGGCACGCAGCAAGGGACGCCCATCTGCAACCTTTCTGGGATAATTATCATGGCCAATAAAGCAGTCCGATCCAGAAACAGTAGTGGAGAATATGTGAGGCTGAGAATTAGTTTTTGTAGGTGTGCCACAACAAATGCAAAATGTTGAGGCTTTGCTTGTGTCAAAGTTTACCATTACAATATGTAATGAAAACTGCAAGGTGCTTGCAGATTTCAGAAAGTGCTGAGTAAAATTTCAGAAAGCTTCAGCTTTCTGCTGTCTTTGATTCCCGTTTTTTATGCACAGTGCTTTAAAAGATTGGTTTCTTTAGGTGGTAGATCAAGAACAAAATTGGTAATATTTGTGATGTAGATGGACAATTATGTTTTGACAAGAAAGTGTTTAACTTTCTCAATTGGATACAGAACTGGATTTTAGCTAAGCAATTAATCAGTCATTATGTTTTGTTCTACAATGGGCTCCTAGTATTCACAGCAGTTAGGGATCACAGCTCCTTAAATATAGGTCAAATCTGAAAAAACTGGACACCACTTTTAAAAACATCCATAGCTATATAATTTCATAGTTCAAACACCAAATATACCTTAATATACATCAGTGTCTATACTGATGTACCTCCAAGAACAGAAATAAATGTTAAAAAGCTAACACTAATTTAGCATCTTAATTAAGCTTATTTATTAGCTTATATAAGTTTACAGGCTTATTTAAGCTAATAAGTATTAGCTTCAGTAGCTTCTTAAAAACGTGTTAAGAAGCTAGCTAAGAAGCTAAGAAGCTAGCTTATTTCTGCTCTTGGGGGTACAGCCAATCAATGCCAAGCCTGGGTAAGTGTTTTGCTAATTCTAATCTCAGTTAGGCTTGCACATTGGTATTTTAGCTTCGCAAGCTGCATTTTTTTATTTTTTTATTTTTCTTTCAAAATAGGGTTAGGAATCGACTACAATGTCCATGGGTTCGAGTCTGGATCCACGTGATCTTGGGAGAATCTGATACAGGTTGAATCAGGGGGGGAAAAAAATCTGATCTGGGTCACTTCAGGCTACAGTGTGAATATAGCCAAAGTCTTCAGCTCTTATACCATCTTTGGCAGGAAGTTTTCCTGTTTTAAGGAGCTACAAATGGCACAGAGTCCATGGTTTTCACTGTTCAGAGTGTTTGATCTGTCCATTTAAATGGCAAGCAAATCTGTAATAACGATTTTGGTTAAATCTGCTGTAATGTCAAGAGATAGTATCGTAAAAGCTCTTTTCAATATTATTGTCCTTACATTCTGCCTTTTGTCCATGTTTTGTATATAAAGATGATTTAAATCTCCAACCTGTTTTATGTAAAACTGAAAAAAGGTGCTAAATGAAGACCAAATGTTCCCCAGCTGAACTGACTATGTTATTACAAGCCTTGGTTTTAGTTGAGTCATATATCTTTATCTCTAGGCCTGAATAAAAGCAACTCTAAATAGAGCTGTGGACCTCTCCAAGGCCCGCTAATATCATCGCCTAATTTCAAGAGAATGGTTCTGTCATGTTTTAATTAGGCCAAAATGATTACATTCCTATTTAATGCTGCTGTAATATTTGCAGATCCGCGGCCATTAAAATGCTGAACCAATTCATTACTGCAAGGTGAAGCCTTGTACAATTAATGACTTTGGATTGTGCCGCGGCGCAACGATAACACTTTCTTTCCTTAATGTAATCATCAAATGTGTCAAAAAAAGTCCTTTCTGCTCTGTGTCAGGGGTGAGACGGCAATCTTAAGTGTGTGGCATTACATTTTGATGCAGCAGCAAATGCCACTGAGACATTTGCTAAAGCATAGCTTCATTTTAACAATGACTTATTGATCATTTGGTGACAGATGAAGTAAAGTACAGGCACAAATTAGGTAGAGTTGTGTTTGTGTTTTCAGAAGCAGGTTTAACAATACGTGTTTTGCTCTGATGATCCCTAATGAGAAGTGAATTAATTACCTGTAAGAGCGCATAAAGAAGTGAACATCTTGTAAGTGCAGATATGATTTAAACATGAACACAAAACAAAAGATAATTATGTGGGCCGTGCTCACACGGAGCAGACGCTGAACTATTGTTCAGAAACAACTCTGCATATTTCTGTTCTCCAAGCCTCTAAATGGTTTCATTTGAAAACATTCTGCAGAATTTGCTTTTATCATTTCACAGATCAAGGAAAGAGTTGAAAGATTAAATTGAATATGAATGTGTAACTTTTTTTTTGGATTTTACAGCATTTTTGTCCTTTCCCCCATTTTCCTGACAAATGTGACAATGCTTATCAACTGCCTTGGTTTTCACATAAAAACAATACATATTGTTTTTATGTTTTTTATCTTTGATTTGATGAAATCACACCTCGACTTTAACATTTTGCCTCAGTATTGTGGCTTTTCACTTACCGATACAATAAACACTTCTTGAAAACATGTCCATTCTGCTAAATTTTTTAGTCTCTGGAAAATGTAGATTGAATTGGACCTGTGGTTCTTAAACAGATTTTAGCAATACACTAAAACTGCTAATGCACACATTTCAAAATAAAAGGTACCAAAGTTCACAAACTGCACTTTAAAGTCGAATACTAATAGATTTTGAATTATAGGTGTTCTCTTTTGCTCCATGTGTCACAAAAACAGCAATATGACCCAATATCACAGTAGAAATTCAGAGGCCATTAGCACTGTTGTAGAGTCTGCACATAATGAGAGCCATTTACAGTTCAAGCAGGTTCAGGGTTAATTCTTTGTCCTCGGCTCCTCCTGTGCTATTTTTTTTTAGATTTACAAAAGGATAAAGGAGCAACAACTTCAACCAGCTCACTTCAGCCTTTATGTGTGCAGGTTTGACATGAAGAAAATGGTGAAAATGCTGAACATGGAAAAGACAGCATGAAATAAACAGTGCTAGCCTAAAATTTTGGCCATTAATTTTAAAAATAAGATAGAAAATAAGATAGAAAATCCCATATTGATCTTTGGTGTTTATACTGAGTATAATTTTGCCAACCAAATCCCTGTCTAGTCAAATTTAACTTGATATTTTTAATTTGCTATCCAAAGCTGGTCAGTTTAAAGGCAGAAGTGGACTGCCTTTAAACTGTTTCATCATTTATCTAATGATGACACTAAAATGTGTCCTCATTGGACAAAGTGTTAAAACTTGTCGGTTTAGAGTATTTGTAATAAAACCTTTGGATTTGATCAGCATACCGTCAGAGGAAAAATGCAAAATTGTCGACCGACCTGCTTTAATCAAACCAAAAGCTTTCGAATTTCTATTGACGCTTCCCTCAGACATTTTTTTAACCATACATAAGAGATTGTCTGTGATTGGCCACTTGCTGCAATGCATTCTTTCGAGCATTTTGATTGGTTGTGGCACCAGACTCAATAAGAATGTGAATTTGTTATTTCAAATGCAAGCTATGTTCTTAATATTTTTGGAAAACTCTAAGGCAATTTCCTTTGTTTCCTTTTTCAAATGTTTCATAAAAATTCATGATGAATAATCTTCTGATCATTTTTGATTAATTATGTTTTTCTGAGCAGAGTGATTTTCTAAACCTCATGGAAAATGTTTTGTTTTTGCATTTAGTAAAAAAAAAATTTAAAAAATCATATTATTATTATTATTATTATTAATATTATTATTATTATTATTATTATTATTATTTCAAGTTGTTCCAACAGTAAGGTTCGGCTGTGACCTCAAACCAGTTTTATTAGCAATCACTTCCCAAATCCGATTACAGTTCAACATGTAGAAAGTCACTGTAACGTTTTACTCAAATGAGACACTGAAATCAGAAGTACAGCAGTCCTCCAATTTCCTGCAGTAGATCTCAAAGCTTGTTCAATAAAACAATCTGCATCATCATCAGAATCACTGTCTTCTTTGGAAACTGTAACCATAACAACAGCAGCTGTAATTTATTGTTCCTGATTCATTTGCACTATCCTTATGTACAGTGTAAAATATGCAAATGTCATAGTTCACTATTACTATATTCACTATTATATTCTAATCTGCTTCACATGAGTATACTGTCCTCTGTGTTTTAAAAATGTCCTGAGACAGTCTCACGTCAGACAGTCTAAGTGTATTCTGGGTTGTGGGTTTTCCTTTGATCAACTGGTGAACTGTTATGGTTCTGCAGTTTATGTGTGTGTGTGTGCTTCAGTAATAGAAGATAGCAATAGAAGTTCACAGCAATCTCTCTGATTTTCTATCTGTCAGTGTTTCTGGCTACAATAGAAACATTTGGCTTGAAATGCAACTGTGTTCCAGTTCTGGAGTGTTTCATTATTAAATACACATATTTATGTCGTCGTAATCAATGTGGGATTTCCACAACTCGTTAAAGTACTAACACAGAAAATATAGCATTATACCTCTAACTGAAGCTTTAGTAACAGTGTGGTTCCTGAATTCTATGAAGAGACACAATGATGACAAACAGGTATAGGATGGAAGGATAATGTCACACAATATCATCATTACTATGAATATTATTTGAACTGATATTAACTGGATACTTCATGATAGGTTTGTGGCAAACCTTATAGCTTGCTACAGGCATGCTGTTTCTGTTCTCTTTTAGTTGCATTTGAGTAAATCAGGTAGAACCTCTCACATGTGGCTGTTTAGAGGTGGAGTGTTTCGCTCTGTTACCTTCCAAAAAGAAGATCCAACGTTCAATTCTAATCAGCAGGAAAACACTAAAATGCATGCCCAGTCCAACAAAAGTATGTAAGTTGGAATCATTTCTGTTGTATTATGGAAGCTTTCGGCCATCTGGTCTATCTCGGACTTTTACTGTCCACATTTCTTGGTATTTTAGGGGTGAAACTTGTTCAAATAAATGGTAAATGTCTTGTACAGCAATTTATCAAGTCCAGTGGATGCCAAAGCGCTTCACACTACATTCAGTCATTCTCATGTTAATGTTGGTGAGCTACTGGATTGCTGCTGGCGCCACCTGCAGGCAAGGTGGTGATGAACCAGCAATCCATCAATAGCAGGATGAACTCCGACCACCAGGTGCCGACGGTAGTAGTCATTAGATCTGAGCTGACCTAACTCTAATCTGTCAGACACCGTTGTGATGGCTGATAACAATCTTTGTTGAACAATAACAATAAATGTTTACAAGTTTATGTCATCTCTATTTGACAAGAAACACTGAATGATACCATAGCCGTCCATGCTGGGAAGGTTTTGCGCTCCTTGCTGTCCACAAGGCAGTTAAAATGAGAAAATAGAAAATATATAATCCAACACCAACAGATTGATGCTTTCTTACCGGAATTGATGATTCATTTTGAGTTGCCACGCAAATTCATGTGGCCGTTTGTAGCCGGGAGTAGTCAGGAGTTCTACACATGGGGAGAACATGCAGGGATTTTAAACCAGGACCATCTTCACTGTGTGAAGCAGCAGTGCTAAACAACATTCTGTACAACATGTTGATTCAGTCTCTCAACACCAACGTGGCATGGAACGTCCAATATTTCCTGTCAATGCAGAGGTGGCAGTATCACTGTAGCGGAGTAATGATGCTAATTATCTACTGGGATTTTCATCATCTGTTCTAACACTCACAATACACACTTCCACGGCGTAGGCAGGGGGACAGTGATTGAAAATATTCACCATGCTGTGCTAACTTATCCACATGACTGACTTTATATTCAACACCTGCTGTTGGAACACATGCTCCTCCTCTTCTGTAATTATAGCCATTTCATTTTTGGAGCTACACAGTGCTCATTCTGGGACATTTGTCTTCACATGTTTCACCCGTAGAGGTAAACAAAGGACAGCCATCGCTCCCAGAATTCCTTGCACACTGGCCCACTTCAAGCACTGCTTAAGGACATCAGAATTCAGATGATTTATTTTGGCTGGTCAGAGTCTTACAGCAGCATACCCAGTGTGAAAGTCCAACTGAAAGAAGAAGCCTGCTTCAGTTTAAATCATTCAACAAAAGTCAACAGACAGTCCAGGAGGAGAAGGATCATAATTCATCTGTGAGGAGCTTCCTCTGCAGCTCAGGAAAAAAAAAAATAACTCTGTGCAACACAAATAAACTTACAATCCCATAGACGTTCTCATTTTCAATATGAACAGATTGCCATAATAATATGGCAATGGACAAATTCAACTATCACAACCAGATAGATATGAAAATCTCATAGAACCACTTTCAGATGTAGGAAATGTGTGTTGAATAATGAATTACTTAAAACCGGAAGATTGTCAAAGAAGCTTCTGATTGCCAAGACAAAAATAAAAATCAGTGCCTGGAATCATCTTCATCAATGCTTTCATCAAGACATTGCTCCAGCATCAACTTTTGTCTGCTTGCACAGTCCTGGATAAAACTGCATAGTTTTCAAACTATACATAGCATTTTGTTTTAAAAAATGCTATAAAATATATGAAAAGAAACATAGCTTTTATATACTTAGGACTAAAATAATAATCAATTTATGGTTTTATTTATTAAACAGTGTCAACTTATTGACACGCTGACAAACAAAATGCACGGAATGGAAGAATTCACAAACAACAGTCATCTACATGACTGTACCTGGTTGGATCACATTTCCTCACAGTAATGTGAAGCATCCATGTTCTGGACGCTCTTATAAGTGTCTCACATCATCATCATTAATTTATATAGCCACACATTCTCTTGAAAATTACATTGCCTTGTGGCAGGGTTCTGTTTGCAAATATTTTGGATTCAGACCCAGTGTGTACAGTTCCAAAATGTCCTTCGTCCACACTATACGCCTACAGTGGTACTCCTCAGGGAGGCTTCCGAAGCCTCCCACTTTTCATCCTGTTCACCCATGACCCTAAGCCAAACACCAATATTACATCACTATATACCACTATAACACTGCAGCGGAGTTCAGAATTTAAGAATTTTATTGGAGTGAAGATGCCTTGTCCTTTGTCTTTGTTGTAGCTTTTCCAGATACCCAGGAGCCACCAAATGGAGTGAGTAGCTCAAAGTCTGCCTTGTGTGTTTTTTTTTTTGTTTTTTTTTTTTAGGTAACCAATAGTTTCCTGCCACCAAATTAAAGATAAATAATGACACACAAAATCCTTCTGCATATATTTTGCATTGCGTCCACTGCCCAACCTAACCACTGACATATGGAAGTTTGGCATCTGCATCTGTTTATCTTATTTTCCAGTTGGGAGCAGTACAACAGGCTGTAAAAGCAACAGTGAAATAACAACATGCCGTTGAGTTGATGAGGTAAAGGTGTCAGCAAACCTTTGCACACATGCAGCCAGCTGGTAGCAACATTAGAGATTTGAATCAGCTGTGTCTTCAAATGAGGCCCCTGAGAGTCGGGTTAGTGTGTGTGTGAGAGTGTGTGAACCCGTGTGAGGCAGAATGGACTGCTTTTATGCATATGCCGCAGAGCACTTTCCCATTCTTTTCATCCATCACTCAAAACCCACGTTCACACAGTGCAGATGGAAAAAAGAATCTTTTCCATCACACATAGCAGGTCTGTGTTACAGTGTTAAGAATCTCTCTGCTCGACAGATGTACAGTATGGATCCAATAATCAGCAAGGGTTTAAACGAGATCTTTAAATTTTAATGTCCTGTAATGTTTCTCGTCAAATTTAAGTCTGGCTCACAAAGTGATTCCCAGTTGATGTCAGGATGACTTTGTCTGGTAAATGTCAGCTATTTTTATCAGACCTAGATATATAGCTCTGAATTTTAGCTTAAACTTAGCTTAAGACTCTTATTTTGAAGTCTTCAAAATAAGACTTCCTTTACTTTACTTCCTTTCTTACTTCAAAATACATTTGCCATGCGGTGGGTTTGACACTGTTGAATGTTTCAGATGATCAATGAAAATAGAAAAAAATATATGAATGCATTATTCAAGGTAGAAAAATCTATCAAACCAATTAGACCTATAAAGTCAAAGAATCCCTAAACTAAAACTTGTAGGGCAACTTAAAAGATCCCAAAAACCAAAAACAACAACAACAACAAAAAACAAACAAACAAAAAGCATCCATCAGCCTGGAGAGAGTTATGCAGTCATTTCTAAGGCTTTAGGTTTTACTTGCCTCATCATCTTTGTCTGATCTTAAATTTTGTTCAACAGGACTCTCAAAATGAAGTAAAAATGGAAGTAGTTATTATAGTTCATAAGGTCAACTGATAAAGACTGTTTTTTGGCCTGGCAAGTAAGACCCTGAAGAAGCTACTAACACAAATGGTTTATAGGAACTGTGAAAATGGCTTACCACCAAAGTATAACAGTATTGAAATCAGCATCTGGAAATATTTTCTACTATTTAGCTTGAAGGCCAAGTTTTTAATTTAGTCTGAACTCCATTTCATCATCATCAATCTGAAATACATTGGCACGTCCAACCTGAACAGAAAACTTGTCCACGTAAAAGAGATTCTTCAAAACACAAATTGCAGTTTATGAAACTTAATTCAGTTTAAAAAAAAACAAAAAAAACAAACAAAAAGAAACATTTTAATTTCCTTTTCTGGCATTAGGGTCAACTTAGAATTTTACAAGCCTAAAAAGCACAATGCAGTGAACCTTTTTACCTATTTGTGGATTTTCCAGTGGAACATGACTCCAAAATGAATCCTAGAAAAGTCACCAACTATTCACAGATTTTTTTTTTTTTTTTTTCTAAGAGCACATTTAACATATTGGAACAAAAATGCAGCTTGGGAAGCTGAAATACCAAGACACAAAAAAACTCGTCATGCTAGTGACTAGCAAATAGCGTTAGCTATTGAGAACTGAGTCCAGTTCTTAAAAGTCAAACCTAGATTGAATTATCTATACTAATTACCAACAACTGAAAACACACCTTGGGGTTCATGACATGTCAAACTACAAACCAGGCTTTTCTGGATTTCCCAAAACAAATATATCATCAACTTTTGTGACTTTTATTGCCACTTTTACCAAAAGTGATATTGGCAACAAAAAAAGAAAAAAAAAAAGACTTCTGGCATAAAATGACTTAGACCACTATTTTATATCTAAAGTCTTATATTCTTTTGCCATAAAATTTTTTATTTAGAATTGCATATCCTGATCTTAATGTCTTTGTTTTATAGCCATATGCTGCTAACATTTATCTGTGTGACTGGTAGAAGCCCCTACATGTTCTTTGTCCTACGACTTGTTTACGGATGGTATGGTACATGCTTTGGTATAAATAGACTTTGTTTAACAAGACTGAACAATGTACTGCAGATTAGGTTCCATATTCAGCATGTGTTTACTCAGCATAGAACTGCTTCAGTCCTGAATCCCTTAGTAAGAACCTGCATTAGTCAACCTCAGTGATTTCCTCAGACAGACGGTATTTGACTTTTTCCAACAAGATATGGAGCAAGTGTTGCACTAGAAGCAAACCTGACCCAAAAACTTAAGGAACAGTTTAGTGGAAAGGAAAGCAGCATGACTGCTGTTCACTGCAGCCTGATTGGCCCCTGGCCGAGCACCCCGCCCTTTCCCTCTCTCCCTGATCTTTCTCATCACTCCCGTCGCTGGACACTTTACAACCGGCCATAAACAATAAGCAGAGAGCTTGTCATTGTGCCCACCAATGCAGCAGCACCCGTCTCAGGGGGTCATCTAATTAATGCAGGAGATTATTGCAGGGCCCATGAGCCGCGACTGGGCCCCGCTGTCTCTGAATGGGTTCATTATGGGAGGTAATGAACAGGGTGAGCAATGGGTTTTGGGCTGACTTGGCGAGAGGCTGTCTCAAATGTCAAAGCCACAGTGTAATCATCACTTTGTCAGAGGCAATGGGGATGCACTTTATTTGTTTTTTTTGCAGAACTAGTAGTGTGGAAACTGCATAGATGGAGTCATGAATGGACTCATCTGAGACGAGGGAGGATTAGGCCCTGGAAAAAATGCTGGACTAAAGGCTTTCTCTGGTGTGACTGCTGCACTGTTACGGAGAGGTGAGCATCCATCTGAGAGGAAACAAGATGCTGAGTGCAAGAAACACTGGTATCTATAGCGACAAGTAAAAATTCCATGTGAACATTTGAAAAAAAAACATGTTCAGCTGTACAGAATCTAATTTTATGAAATATTAGAATACAATATAATACAACGACATAAGCTGTTTCCATTCACCGTATAATTATGCAATTTGACATTTCGAAAATAACTGTGCCTAATGGAAACACCCCAATTTCGTAAAAAAAACATGTTTTTTGATAACGCAAATGTGCTTTGTTTTACAAAACCTCCATGGAAACACTTTTTTCACATCACGAGTCACATGATCAACAACCGGATGTTGGTGCAAACCACCAAGAAGACAGAATGTAGATGGAGAATGATGGTGTGGCATGTGTTTTAATGACTTGTCACTTGAACAAACTGATTCATATGTTGCATTTCTTAATCTTTCTAAAAAAAAGTTTCTAAAATGTAAAACTTCAACGGACTTCATGCTTCCACAGGTAGAAATAATTTCTGAACATTTGAGAGCCCAGACCTGTGGATGAAGGAAAGTGTCAACAGGGTGACACGTCTTTATCGGCCTGCTGTTACAACGTGGCAACTCAACAACTACTTCCATTCGTAGTTCAAAATACGAGTCTCAAATACGGGGTGTTTCAATATTCAGCACCCAGGGCAGTTGCATTGTTCTTACTTCACCAGACAAAGCTGCTGCCAGTAACTGGTGAAGAGACACATGTCATTCTGGCCAGAAATACAGTGGCTACTTAAAATCGCGGCATCTCTCTGGAACCCCTACTGGTGACTACTGGGATTGACTCCAGGAAAGCAGGAGAGAGAGTTCCAGAGTTTGCACTGGATTCTGTAATTCAGAGCTTCGTTAAAAAAATGATAGGCATTCTGTGAGAATGTTTTGTTAACTGCCAAGTCCGGCAACAAACAACTTCCACAACGTAGCAAGTCCAGCAAACGAGACTTTCAGTTCCAATATTGTCCGGGGCCATCTCAGCATATTAAACTAATTTCCAGCTATTTTCTCTACATGCCTCCTCACCTGGATATCAGTCCTGGAGCATTTTGTGCTGTCCAACCGACGGCGGCATTATTGCTGCCGAATAATGTTCTACATTAAATGAAATTGTTTGGGGTTTTTTTTCCTTCCTGGAGAATTAGGTTTGAATGAAGGACACGAGTGGCCCGTTTATTTATTTATTTATTTATTGCTGTAAAAAGCAGCAATCAGTCACATATTGCCTGCCTCTAAACTACTGAAATTTCATGTAAAAGTTATTCATTTGAATTCTACATTGTATCATCTTTGCTTTACTTAGTTATTAAACCTCAAGGATGCCTTTGGATACACCATCTCTTAGTCTGTGAACAGTAACTGCTGGATATCAGAATAAGCAAAAAATAGTTATGCATGTTAAAATATATTTACCCAAGGTTTTAGGTTCACCACAGGGAGCATGATAAGAGGATGTTTCCGCGCTGCATAGCTCATCTCTTGACAATGAACCAGAAATCACGAACTCCTCACTTTCTTCAGTGCCTGGAAAATACGGAGTCCATTGGAAGATGTTTTCTTTTGTCTTTTCTACTGACTATTCATCAAGCACAAATCCTTTTCTATTAGGGGTTATGAGATCTATCCTGTTCTATAAGTGCTTTTTCATTTTATCATATAATTTTTTTCAATAAAGTACTAGAGTTGCACAAAATGAATCTGTTCAGTGGCATTGCAGAGATGAGGGCTTCATAAAGACAAAAAGAGGCGCTTGTAAAAGGAATCATGTTCTTGATTCGTGAGAGTCCTTCAGTTTGGTTTGGCAAACGTGTACATCATTATACCTTCCTCACTGTTTGTTGGTTGTGGGTGCAACAATGCAGAGGGTGACTCATTATGTTTTGGAGGAAGAAAAGAAAAAGAAATCCTTCACTGTGTTTTTTTTTTCTTTTATCTGGGTGTTTTGGAAGAAACAATTCTGCACCGCTAGCAAAAACGCTTCTCAAGTCAAGTTCCTGTTAGAAAGAAAATGCGCCTCCTGGAAGCAGCCGTGCACTTTCACAGTCTGCCTGTTCGACAGACAAAGCTCAAACATTTTCATGTAGAGTCCTTCATTGTACCAAGTTGTTGGTAACTTGGTACAGTTTGATTTCAGGTAGGTCTTTCAAATTAAACCTGAAAATCTTTAAGACGCCTTTAGAAAGAAAATGCTAAAGATACAGAATGAGGATCTGTATCTTTAAGGAGCCCCATTACATCAATCACAGAACATGTTGGATTGGGAGATCTTGGCAGTTTTGTTCCATATAAGGGTGAAATAAATCTACATGGAAAAATAAAAATATTAAAATATACATGCTTACCTTAAAAATAATAAAGACAGCACAATTAAGTTACTATATAACCTCTCATGAGGTTAACTTTACTTTGTAAAACTTTCTGTTTTTTAACATTGACTTCTTGATGCGGCCGCCTGGGGTTTTACTCCTGGGTTTGAAACTGTTGCTGATGGTCTTCCCCCTTCTTTTTCTGTCCATTTCCTGTCTGGTAATTGTCAATGAATTGCCAAATACTATCTTTCAAAAAATTTACTCGTCTATGTTTGTAGGATCATGTTCTAGGGAATGAAAGTTCAGACATTGGCTATGAAGTATTGAATGGTGCACGTCCATAAAGTGCAGATAAAATCAGTCTGGGGTAAACCTCACAGAGAACATGAGACCAGTTCAGAGAGGGTTCGGAACCAAACAGAAAACCTTCGTAACTTTGAAACAGCGGCACAAACCATTCAACTATTAAAGATCCACTTCTGTTTCTTATGATGTCCTTTCTTGAGATGTGTCCCTTTGTGTAGACCGGAGAAGCGCCTTTCCTCTGCATGTGCATCGTGTTGCAGTTATATAACAGTTTCTGTTGTATTCAGTCTGAAGGTTAAAGGAATGTTTGCAAAGTTTATGTAAGCTTATAAAGTACTGCAGTTATATAACTGCAGTAGGCCTACTGACTTATTACAGTACCTACATTAAGTCATGAGTTCTGCTGATGCTGATTTGGACCAAGAGTTCTGTGCAAAATATATAAATCAATCCTAATTTATTTTTTTTGTGGTCAGCAAAAGATGAACAGTGTCAGAAAGTCATGTCTTTATGAAATAGGAAGAAATCCTAGAGGACTGACACTAAACCTAAAATGTATGTGATCATCAATTATATGCAAAATTTGAAGTACTTTTAGGATCTTATATTTCTTGTCTGTCACACTTGTTGCTTGACAGTAAATACTTTTACAAGCCTCTTTTTTAGCTTCATAAACAAACGGCCCTCTGAAAATGTTCCAATATACTGGATGTAAACTGGGCCTTGGCTTGTATTCCACTGATTATTTTATAAAATGGAGGAGAAAAGACCAAAGCACTGGGACGAAAAAATTGAAGCCCCTCCAACAGGCCTTGCAGGACCCCAGACTCTCCCTTCCCATGTGATCCCATGTGATCAAAGCAGAAAGCCTTTATCTGTGTGATGTGTGAAAGCCAGAGGTGTCTTATGAAAGTACTTCTAGTCCAAACACTGAAGACAAAAAAAAGGTAGTTGTAAATTTTTAAATAGTCCAGCACATGCTTGTGTATGGCGGCCCTATAGCTCAGGAGGATTGGACATTAAATTCTAATGGTGAAAATTTGTATAGTAAACCTGAACAGATTTGTTAGTCAGCCACACGCACCGGTCTGTGTGTAACTGTGATCTTGTATGTATCCCTTGACTTTATAAGTGAACTTGACTTTCCCCTCCCTGCCTGCCTAATGCCTGCATCTTGGTTAAACGTCCAAAAGGTCTTGATTACAAGACATCAAAACATTTTTTTGGGAGGGTTTTACTGGGTTTCAGTGCTATATACAATATAGCTGGCCATAACTTCCTGAATGATAAATTAGAAAAGTGCTCCATTCATATCATACACCAGTGGTGTCCAAAGTGGATCCTGGAGGGCTGGCATCCTGCATGTTTTATTTCTCTCCCTGGTTTAATACTCATTAGAAGGCCTTCGAAAAACACTGACATGCTGAAAAGATTGTTATTAACACCAGGGAGAGAGCTAAAACGGATACCAGCCCTCCAGGACCAACTTTGGCGGATGTTGTTGCTGAAATGACGGAATTTGACAGTGAGGTGCCATGTGGGGCATCAAGTATAAATCATTAAGAGACACTTATCTGTGTTGGAAATCCTTCATTGACAGATTCCAATCATTAAATCTCTCATATGTGTCTCCCTAGTCAACCTACTGTTCAGACTGTCACACACTGAACAGTTCTTATAAAATATGAAATAAAAAACATCCTTGAGCTATGGGCATATAAATAACAAAAATCACAATCACAGTGAAATTTTGATATTCAAAACCCTATTTTGAATATCAAATACAATTCTTTGTCATTCTTTGATAAAGAATGACAGATATTACATTCCTCCTAATTCTCATTTTAAAAAGGTTATGAAAAAACTTAATAATTCAAAATGAGCAAAACAATTGTGATTTACTTAGTTTTAAGTCAAAAACAGTTGTTTAAACTCTTTTTAGTTTTTGCAGCAAATACAAGAGAAATAAGATGTTTGTGTGGCTCCAATGTTTGGGATTTATTACTCAAAATCTGGCACTGAATATTTGATTTTGGGGATGTTTTGAAATTTATTTATTTATTTTTAAATTCAGAGGACTGCTAGGCAACATCACCTCAATTCTAACATTTATGACCAAATTTTGGAATGTTATTTTTGATGTCACACTGGTTGGTGTCAGAATCCAACATTGAATTTGAGTTCAGTCTGTCTGAAATCTCTGATAAATGAGATGTAACTACGAGAGACAAAACTGCCAACACTTGTAGTTAGAGATCGACACTGAAGTCTACAAAAGACAAAAAAAATGGTCAAAGAACGTAAAAAGAAAGGAAAAACGCCGGCCCTGAGGAGACGACGAGGTAACTGAGTTCATGAGTTTCAGTAAAAAATTAACCAAATGGTTTGTGTTTCAGTTTTTGTGAGAGAAATGAATGTGTACGTAGTAGTTTTTATTAAATCCACATTACTTACATCCACATTACTATGTACTTTACATTACCTTGTACTTAAAAGATTTTGAGTTTTTATCAAAAATGATTTCTGCTACTGACTTGATTACTGTTGAGAACACTGGGATGTGTGAGTCTGTGATAGTTTCACCCAGAAGCATGTGTCTTGGTGAAAATAACATTTTGTTTGTGTAATAAAGTCCCTGATCAGAGATCAGGAACTCTGATCAGGGTTCCTGATCAGAGTTCAGAGTTCTATGTTTTGTAATTTTTGACTAATTACAAAACATAGAAAATCACATTATTTTCCTGATATCTCTCACTTTAGAGGGTAACACCAGCATGATGTCACCAAGCACAGAGTCTGCTGAGGACAGAAGACCAAGGAAAAGGAAAAAAGCTGCAGATGTGACTCCCAGAAGACGGATCATGGTCTCTCAAACAGCTGGAGCCTCCAGAAGTTGTCAGGACACGAACAGAACCATGAGGAGACTGAGGAGTGACACCACAAAGAATGCAGAGGAGTCTTTACCACCAGCCAAGAAGAAGAAGAAGAAGGGACTCCTGCAGCGGGTCCTGACCAAAGAATCTCCATCATCCTGGGACACCAGCTCAGGTTGGCTGCTATGATGAAGCTGTTTTTAGTTCACACCAGATCCTCAGCATAATTCTTAGGATTCATACAAATTCAAAATTACTTTATTGATCCCAAAGGGAAATTAAATGTTGCAACTCATGGTCATTCAACATGAATTAACACAAGTTAATTAATGTGATGGCTGTTGGTAGGAAAGATCTCCTGTAGCAGTCTGTATCACAGCATATTTGAAGAAGCCTCTGACTAAAGACTGCTTCCCTAAAACAGTCCTAACAGATGACGGTTAACTTCAGCATGTTACAGTGACTACAGCATGTTACAGAGAGTAAAAATATTGCAAAGAATAAACTACACTATTTTGTAAAAGTTCACACCCATTAAACACATTTACATTAGAATAAGAAACTTTTATTTTTTTTAAGGTGATTTTATGTTATATGCAGCTGTACAAAACGTTTCTTCTACCAAACATCTCAAAAATGTTCATAAAGAGTAAACATTTTATTATGAAATAGATTAATTTTCATTTTTTTCCAAAATATTTGTGTTTTTTTTTAGATCTTAATATAGAAAACATTGACTCACAAGGGCTGAAAACAAACACACACCAAACTTCATTTTCAGTTTATGCCCTTCCTTGAGTTGTGCATCAGCAGAAAAATCTAATTAGACATATTGAAGTTAGCGATCTTAACATGTAAAGAGGCTCAGCAGGTAAGGATAACTTTATGAACCTGTTTAAGGGCACATCCACACCAGCCCTGTTCAGTTCGCTTCAATCCAGTCCGATCGCGTAGAAAGTCCGGTTCATTTGGGGAGGTGTGAATGTGTAATCAAACTTCAGTCCGCCCACAAACCTCAGTTTGGTTAAAGTGAACTCTGGCGCAGTTTGAATGTATATGTTAACACCAAGCAGACCAGAGACCACTCCAAAAGCAGGAAGCAGTGCATTCTGGGTAATTACAACTAATAAAAACTTACGAGTCTAGTGCTGGCAGGAGAAATGGCTCGTGGTCTTTTACCGAAGACCAAAGAGAAATCTGACCCATTCCGGTTTTCTTTACATTTTGTGAAGAAGAAAGTTGTGTTTAGTGATGTTTCTTTCAGTGGTTCTTGGTGCAGCGCCACCACAGGTGAGGAGACAACAGTTGAACAAAGTTAGTTTGACTCAATGCAGTGTGGAGGAGAACTGCAACAGATGAAAATGGAACAAATTTGTAAATAAACCCCTAAGTCTTATGTTTCAATCTGGACATTGTTCTCTTTTGGTACCTAAATGTTAAAAGGCTAACATTATTTCTTTGGGTTACCCTCATTGTTAGAATCCAGCTCCAGTCCAGCATCGGCACAGGACTTTAAGGAACCACCGAAGAAGAAGAAGATGAAGTTGGAGGAAAGAAGAGTGGATTCCCAAAGAGGTCAGAGTTAAGTAGTGATACATTTGTAACAGACACATTCACGAGACAGAAGTAAGGTGGGGTGATAATGATATCTGATGTACCTTTAGTGAACAGAGTTTTATTCTGATGCTTTGTGAAACTTTAGCCGAATTCCAGAAAAAATACATCGAGCTGCATCAGCTGGGAGACGGAGGTTTTGGATCTGTGTTTGCTGGATACCGGGTTGAGGGTAAATTGCCTGTAAGTGGCACACACAAATGCGCCAACACACATCGATAGGTTCACTTGCTTCATATTTTTTTAAACCATTAAGGTTCAAAGTTTGTAGAGAAGATAAGGTCCTCGAAGCGGTGGAAGGCTGACTATCTGTTTCAGCTGATTTTAACCAATAGAATTAACTGAAAATGTTTATCTGTGTGGGATATAGTTTTGTTTTTATGGACAGTAATCATGCGCAGTGTCATGATAGGTTATTATGTTCATTATTTTCTCTGCCAAAAAAAGATGGTTGACCTTCTTTATCAATCTGATCAGTTGGGTCTCATCAGTCAACAAGAGTGGAGTAAAATTTTAGATT
Organism: Poeciliopsis paucimaculata; assembly: GCA_903067055.1. NCBI lineage: Eukaryota > Metazoa > Chordata > Actinopteri > Cyprinodontiformes > Poeciliidae > Poeciliopsis > Poeciliopsis paucimaculata. The sequence goes on from CAEGAD010023318.1 coordinate 44,208, forward strand.
TCGTTACTTTTAGAGACAGAACAGCATCAAAGTTTGTAGGTTCTGAACTGTTTCTGAGTCTCGTAGTTAGCATCCTGGTAATCTCAGAGTCAGCTGATACAATTTAGTCACAGCTGAGGTGGATTGACATAGACAACAACCTCAACCAACTTTAACTTCAGTGTTTCAATATGTCTAGAAAACTACTGCTGAATTTTACAGAATCTAACATTAGAAAGTACTAAATATCTCTTGCCTCTCTAACATGCTAACTAAAGTCTTGTTGCTATCTCATAGGTGGCTATCAAACATATTCCGAAAGACAAAGTGGTCATCAAACATAAGGTAAGGGAGCAACAGCATATAGCAGTGTTTCTTCTTCTTAGTGGATTACAGATGCAAAGGGCAGTTAACATCTCTGTAGATCCCACACATTCTGGACACAAAGTGTTTAGAGTAAACTTTAACCTTGGTTGGTGCTACAGAACACTGTTTGTAGCAGACAGCAGAGAAAGAGTTTCTTTTCGCCGATGATAACAATGAACATCTTTTTCACTGTCACATCAAACCATTGTGAAGGGTTTTTTTTTTTTTCTTTAAAGGCAAAATGTTTTATTTGAATTAAATAATGTTCCTTTATGCACCATATAAATGTAAGGTTTTTG